>JAJOOO010002623.1:0-28676 GCA_029582685.1 Solanum piurae
GGAAAGCTAACTCATAGAGGTTTAATTTAATAGGTTACGGCCCTTCCAGTTCCTTGTGTGCTAAGAGATATTCCCCTTTAAAGTTGACCCTGAAAATCACATTTTTTGCGATTTTCGAATTTTGATACGGTTGCTCTAAAATTCGGGTTAGACCCATTTCCCACTCAATTTGACCCCCTGAATAAGAATATGAAGTTGAATTTCCGAAATCATGCACGTATTTTGAGATATATGGAAATTACAATTATAGGTGTTTCCGAAGCACATTTTCGGGCATTTTTGGGGTCGTTTCAGGGGCATAGTATACAAATAAATATGTCACATTGGGTATGACACATAGGCAGATTAGCACAAAAGGGAGCGCATAATATAGGGAATTAAGCTATAGAAATATATGGTGTATGCGCGCATATGGTTCATAGGGTAGCGTGTGAGCGTATGAACTATATAAGGAATGTAGGAAATGGACTATATCAGCGCATGATGCATGAGTACTAAAGGTACGAAATATATAATACGTAAGCAAGTAGACTATATGACAATTACACATAAGAAAATGAACTACGGAACACAAATCACATTTAACAAGTGCACTATATTACATGGATAGGTGGACTAACAAGCCAATAAGTACACTTATGAAATATGAGCAAGTGAGCACATGACACATGACTAGAAAAGCTATAAGGCATGTAATGTTTAAGTAAGTAGGCTACGAGGCCTGTAAATTTATAGAAATGGTCATATGATCAATTAGCCTGCAGTACCCACACAATATGGACAAGTGACATGAGGAAAGTAACCAGCGCAATAAATAACATGTAGGGAAAAGGTCCTATGAAAACATATAGTAATAAACAGGGGTGCTCCAAAGCAGATAACACTTAACAAGCATTCTATGAAATTAGGTAACGTGTGAGAAGGTAATCCACCAAGGGTAAATGACATACAAATAGATAAGTTATAGAACATGCATCATGTATATTTATATATCAAATCATCTTTGGAAACTAAGAGATATCATATAGAACTACTCTACCATAATAAGGTAAAACACACTGTCTTAAGCGTTATCACCCGTGTGGGATAGCTCTGCTCATATTACTAGATTGTGTTATATCATGCTCAATGCCTGGTGCCCTTTGAAGGTCGAAATAGAAAATAAATAGTGAAGCTTAAATGCACCATAAAACATGAACTCTAATAACATGTAAATGTTAGGTACCTATAAAGTTATGTCATGATTCATAACATCTTAGAGTTAGCCGCTTTGGGCTTAACTAGATATGTCTGGCCATACTAATAGATTTCCTCTTTTTTTTTAATAACAACTGAGGGTTCTCCGACTCTTTTCCCATGCAAGATAGCAAATAAGAACAACTAACATATGATCAATTTTTCCTCTCCCTTAACTGGACTATGACTGATGAATTATTGCAGACATATATTAAATGAACCCTGTATTAGCTCTATTCAATTTGAGGGAAGTCTATACATGTGTATAATGGTCTACTTCTCTTTTGTACTAATGATGTGGATGAACTAGGCCCATGTATCTTCTATCTAGGTAACCTTTCTATTCACCTCTTTTTCTTTGTTGTTATCAAGACCAAATATCAAGACTTGAATCAATAATAAATTGACTTCTCTGACTAACAAAGGTTCACAAAGTTGTTCCGAGGTGCGCCATTATAAGTCCTTAGGGTTGAAGATGGATACCATTTTCTTGCCTCATACACTTAGCAATCACTCTTTCATAACTACCTATCTCACTCCTTTATAGCATCCTCATATCACCCCTACTCCTATGTTTAGGGAATTTGACATATCCCATCTCTTTCTAACCAGAAGCTCTACGTACATATTCGGCTCGTGTCATTCAAGCTTCATTCTCACATGCTTCCTATCTAACAAGTACATTTTAATCAAAACTAGTAGCTTCATGTACTCTAATCCCACTATGTACAATCGACTAATCACAACTTAGGTCTAACCAATCAATTTTCCTTTTCTTAACCTTACCCTTTAGTCACATACTAATCCTTTATACCCAACACATAGATCATAGTACGAACTACCATACATATATCATTTGCATCAAGTGGCACACTTATCCCTAAGTTTTATTACCATAAAAAGAATACAAATGTTATTAGTACTTATTCGGGGTGGTTGGAACATACCATATAAAAAGCCAACTATTAACATATTTGGGATACTATATGGTGAAAATTTAGGCTTTGTCAGCCAATTATCTAGTAACACTATTGCACTGCTACATTCAGCTACCAGATTGTGCCACTGCCATCTTCTACCTAAAAGAAACTGGTTCAACAACATCAATTTTGAGTACATGTGTAATGCCAAAAATTCTATGTATAGCACAGACTAAGAACGAGTGTCCTCTATAGGATTAGATCCTATAAATAAGGAGGAAATATAGAACTCAAGAGTTGGTTACATCCTCCTATGAAGATGTGCTTGGAAATGCTACAGCTCATATATGTAACTAGGTAACCACCCATCATTTTTTATAATCATATGGATCATAATACATCTTTCTCAATTGAATACAAATGGTACAAATGCAATTTAAAATGCAAATAACATAAAAGTCTTTACATACCTCGTGGAGTGTGACGGTCGAATAAAATGAGCTCAATCTAGTCTAAATTTTGATAACTTCAAATCTTATTCTGTAGGTTGCATTTTGAAATTTTAGCTACCATTAACCTTAACCATCGTAAGCATAATATGAATAGCATGATCATGTACAAGTGGAAATTGACTTCTTAACTTCGCTCTATCGCATAATCTGGATTATGAAGGAAGGTAACATTTCCTAAATGTCCAAGAAGCCCCCTAATTGTAAATGTGGTGCGCAACACATTCATGACTAAGGCACTACTAGACACGGTTTTGTAGACTCCCTAGGACGAACTACTCTGATACCATTTTTGTCACACCCCAACCCTAGGTGACGCAGACAAGTACCATATAAACATATGCTTTACAAGTGACCTATGATGAGAAAGTAAACTACTGTGCAGATAGATTTACTGATGAAAAGCTTCATATACACCACATGTTGACTAGCTAAACCGATACATGTGACAAGTGAAACTATGAATACAAATGATAGCTTTACAATGTCTACAAAACCTCTTCTAGAATCCATGACTGTACCACTATGCAAATATGCATAGTAAAGACTCGGCAAAACCTCGAATCAACCTGGAGCTAACCAAAAACCGTTGAATATCTACTAGTTGAGTACCTGTACCTGCAGCATGAAATTAATCATCCCCAATAATGGAAGTCTGTACGAAAGAATGTACTAAATATGTAAAGCATATTACAACTATATTTAAAATGAGAGTTCAAGTGAGACCAAATACCAATAGATAAAGATTAGAGACCACCTCTGCTTATAATTGTGGAATCGTGTATGTTAGATTCTTTTCTTTACTTTTATATGCATTATAATATTTATAAGACATATGATACAAATGACCAACTGATCAGTGGTAGAAGAGGATGACCCATGCTAGGCATTTAAACCCCTGGATGCTATCCTCATCACTCCACAAATTAGGATCGGCCCATGCTAGGCTTTCTCCCCTGAGCTGCCACCCTTCTATACCCATTGGGATCGGCCCATGCTAGGCTTTCGCCCTTGAGCTGCCACCCTTCTATACCAGTTGATATCGCCCTGGGCTGCCACCCATAATTATACTAATTGCTCCACTTAGATTTTTTAATCTTTGAGATTGTTGTTTCGATGTTCATAACACTTTTGAGATTGCTATTTTACTGGTCATAATCACTGTTCAGATTTGGAACTATGGACTTACAATACTAACAATGACATGGGAAGAAAATGTGACACCAACGTAATACCCTTATATGCCTCAGTAAGCATTTTGACATCTCAAATTGAAGCACATATTAAGTGGAGACATTTAACATTCAGCCAAGAGAGTTGAACTCTATATGATAGTCAAATACTCACTAACTAATATCAAATACAAGGTATACATGAACGTGGAACCAAGGGAGAACGTGGGCAGATTCAACTTAAGGATGAATTCATATTCCAAGTAAGTACATATAAAATGTACAATAGAGCAAGTAGGGATCTTGTGAGGTAACATTATAGTCTAACACAATGGGAGTAATAACCAATAAAGGGAACATATGAACATGTGAAAAGATGACATATATGATGGAATAGAAAATTGAAGCAAGTTGGCAAGATATGGGCAGATCGTATATCCAACATATAAACATATGTACCATATGTAATCCTAGGATCATTGTGATTTGTATAAGTGGAATACGTGCCAAGGGTACTTTGACGATGAAACAAGTTTAACCCCTGCATGCTAATACTTGGCAGAGTAAGCACGTACATTTAGTAATAAACTCATATTAGAGTACTCACTTTGATGCTCTTTGGAGTAGGAACTGCAACTATAGATCTGTCACTACCAAAGGCACTTAGAAAGCCTACTTTGTAATACAAGTGTTGGATTCATGCCAAAGAAATAGGAAATCGAATTGCCTTACATACCTTAATTCCCAATTCGTGTAGCTTACGAAGTGTCAACCTGTCCTTTAACTCCATAGTCTTCATCTACAACAACCAATCATTAAGGCTAATATTAGCAGCTTACCAACCAACTGGGGATATTTCAACTCATCAAAACAATTGCCAGGCAGCCAGCCCATAATCTTTCTAATTTATTGTTTTCTTTCACAAATTTTGTCCGTTATAGTTATTTACATGAAACATCCTTACTATGTAAGGGGCAGTGAGCTTACCAAAACTTTAATTCAATCGTTTCAATCACCATTACACGAGTTGCAATAAGCAAGTAAGTCTAGAATTCTCAAATAAACTAATAATTAGAGGTTGTGGCAGCGCCCTCTAATTACTGTTTTTGTAAACTTCTCTTAATCTTTGGAAGAGAGTGGCAAAACCTTGGCTGCCAACACATATATCTATCTCTAGTTCACTCCCCTTGAAGAACTGTCCAATATACTTGAAACAATAGAGGAGAGAAGGTGATCTTGTGGCTGCTTTGGAAGAAACAAGATGAAAATAGTTAGAACCCTAGTGGGAATATTGGTTGTCTTTTTCATCTTAAGAGAGAGAAATATATGAACTTGAGAGCTTAAAATTTGGATAACAGGAAAATGGGATATTTGTATCAGATTTTTTTCCTTTATAGGTTCTCTTTTGCCACCTTTCTTGTTCTTTATTTGCAGCCAACATGTGTCTTTAATTTATGCCACATATTTAAGTAGGTGATGCACCTACTTTTCCATTCAAATTATTTCTTGTGGGCTTGGAAAGATTGCGCCTTGGCTGTCCATTTTCCCCTTATTCTTCTATTCAACTTGGGCCAGATTAATGCAAGTAGGTGTACTATACTTGGCCCAATAACATGGTCAAAAGAGTCTTAGTAGGTGATGCATCTACTTTGTCCTTTGGGCTGGTCAATAAGTCAAAGTAGGTGATGCACCTACTTGTCACCTACTAGCCTAGTTAAGTCACCTCAATATTTTATTACATTTCTAGACTTTAATACCTTTAACTTAAGTTAAAACTTATATACACTATGACACTTTAAACTTTAGACTCAAGTACCAGCTTATGATCTCAAGTTTAAATACATCCATCGACGTCAACTTAATCGGGTCGCATCAAAATCTACAGACTGTTCACTTTAAACCTATTCTATTGTCACTAGTACAACTATACTACAAGGAAATTTATAAGCATCATATGAATAGAACTAATACACATAGAATACGGGGTGTTACATCTTTCCCCCCACCCCCTTATGATCATTCGTCCCCGAATGATAGGTTAAGCAGATAGTTTGGTTAACTTTGGAATTTCATTGGGAGATTTGCGAGAGTTTCCTTTGTAAATAAGACTATCCAAAATATATAGACTAACCTAAAATACGTATAGACAAGTCTCACGACGTCTCAATAGATTTGGTTCATGAAATAAGAATATGACAAAGCTTTCCCTTTCTTGACCATGTAATTCAATGAGGATACACAATTAGAACTCATACAAATAAGGAATTTAATATTCCTAAACACAAAACATGCAAATGACATATCAAATGAACAAATGCTAGTAGGACTTATCATATAAGGGGACCATATGATCTCAGATCCTTATGTTGATGTTTAGAATGAGGAGGGGTATTTAGGATCTCTACCATCTTCTATAACCAAGTATCTTATGTTATATTCTAGTCCTTCCACAATACTTAAATGGAGACCTTTTGTTCTTAGCTTCCGGGAATTAACAATCAAGAATTACTATAGTAGCTCCCAATTTTTTATATGGAACTGACACATAAAATCATAGGCCGAATCTATCGGGGTTCTACTTTCCCTTCTCTTTTATCTTATGATGCTAATTAAAGGTGAGTCTTATAAGAACGCATAGTTGTTAATATAAACTCTAAAGTTTTATGCCACACCTTTGGATAAGGCATTATGCTAGGTTATTCATCTATGATTGTGATAAAATTTACATAAATGCCCTACCTTTTCTGGTCAAAATCTTCACTACAAAATGGTACAAGGAAATATTTTCTCAAAATGTTCAAAACTCAAGTCAATAAACACAGAGGGGCATAGTATACAAATAAATAAGTCACATTGGGTATGACACATAGGAAAATTAGCACAAAAGGGAGCGCATAATATACGGGCATTAAGCTATAGAAATATATGGTGTACGCTCCTTTGTCTTATTTATACTCTTCTTCAAAATCTACATTACGTACTCTTTTTCTACAGGATGCTGGGAATCCCTTGTACCATATAGTATGTAGATTTTGAAGAAGAGTATTTGGCTTTCATTTATTTTGCGCATATAATAGGTTCAGAGAGTAGCGTGTGAGCGAATGAACTATATAAGAAATGTAGGAAATGGACTAGATGAGCACTTATGCATGAGTACTAAAGCTAAGAAATATATAATGCGTAAGCAAGTAGACTATATGACAATTAGACATATAAGAAAATGAACTACGGAACACAAATCACATTGAGCAAGTGCGCTATATCACATGGATAGGTGGACTAACAAGTCAGTAAGTACACTTATGAAATATGAGCAAGTGAGCACATGACACATGGCTAGAAAATCTATAAGGCATGTAATGTTTAAGTAAGTAGGCTACGAGGCCTGTAAATTTATAGAAATGGTCATATGATCAATTAGCCTGCAGTACCCACACAATATGGACAAGGGACATCAGGAAAGCAACCAGCGCAATAAATAACCTGTAGGGAAAAGGTCCTATGAAAACATATAGCAATAAACAAGGGTGCTCCAAAGCGGATAACACTTAAATGAAAGCATTCTATGAAATTAGGTAACCTGTGAGAAGGTAATCCACCAAGGGAAAATGACATACAAATAGATAAGTTATAGAACATGCAGCATGCATAATTATATAACAAATCGTCTTTGGAAACTAAGAGATATCATATAGAACAACTTTACCATAATAAAGGAAAACACATTGTCTTAAGCGTTAAGGCACGAGTGGGATAGTTCTTCTCATATTACTAGCTTGTGTTATATCATGCTCAATGCCTGGTCCCCTTTGAAGGTCGAAATAGAAAATAAATAGTGAAGCTTGAATGCACCATAAAATATGAACTCTAATAACATGTAAATGTCAGGTACCTATAAAGTTATGTCATGATTCATAACATCTTAGAATTAGCCGCTTTGGGCTTAACTAGATAGGTCTGGCCATACTAATAGATTTCCTCTTTTTTTTAATGACAAGTGAGGGTTCTCCGACTCTTTTCCCATGAAAGATAGGAAATAAGAACAACTAACATATGATCAATTTTTCCTCTTCCTTAACTGGACTATGACTGATGAATTACTGCAGACATATATTAAATGAACCCTGTATTAGTTCTATATAATTTTAGGGAAGTCTATGCATGTGTATAATGCTCTACTTCTCTTTTGTACTAACGATGTGGATGAACTAGGCCCATGTATCTTCTATCTAAGTAACCTTTCTATTCACCTCTTTTTCTTCGTTGTTATCAAGACCAAATATCAAGACTTGAATCAATACTAAAATGACTTCTCTGTGTAACAAAGGTTCACAAAGTTGTTTCGAGGTGCGCCATTATAACTCGTTAGGGTTGAAGAGTTGATACCATTTTCTTGTCTCATACACTTAGCAATCACTCTTTCATAACTACCTATTTCACTCCTCTATAGCATCCTCATATCACCCCTACTCTTATGTTTACGGAATTTGACATATCCCATCTCTTTCTAACCAGAAGCTCTACGTACATATTCGGCCCGTGTAATTCAAGCTTCATTCTTACATGTTTCTTGGAACAATCTGTATTTATGCGTATGCTACTTCTATTCATGTGATACTTGACATAGCCTTATAGTATAGGTGAGGGACCATGCTTCTTATATGATTAATGTTGGTTTAAACTAGCTTCAAAGGTGATGTAACGCCTTGCACATTTCAGCATATGTACAACAAGTTAACTCCGATGGAAGTATTTAAACTAGAGGTAGTAAGGTGGTAATTGAGCTTAAAGTTAAAAGTTAAGTGCTAAGTTGATGAAAAAGGGATTAATATTTAGGAAATGAGATAAAATAATTGAGCTGCTTGCTTGACTTAATTAAGCTAGTAGGTGCATCACCTATTTTGACTTATTGACCAGCCCAAAGGACCAAGTAGGTGCATCACATACTAAGACTTTTTTTTGACCATGTAATTGGGCCAAGTGCACTACCACCTACTTGCATTAATCTGGCCCAAGTTGAGTAGAAGAATAAAGGAAAAATAGACAGCAAAGGCCCAATAGTCTTAAGTCCAAAAAGGTCCAAGTTAAAAGGGAAAGTAGGTGGGTCACCTACTTGACAATATATGGCCCAAGATTGTCCAAGAAAGTCGGCCATTACACCTCTCTTTTAAAGAGATAAAGATCAGATCTTTTGCTCCATTTTTAACTTGCAAAATTTTCAGATTTCTTAAGTTTCTCTCTTGGTCTCTCTTGGCTTCAATCAGCAGCCCTAAAAAAACCTTAGGGTTCTTGAGTATTGTCCCCCTTTTCAAGTAGAAGTTTGAAGGAAAGTTTCAGTTCTTGAAGTACAAGTTTAGAGGATTAATTTCCAGAAACTAAGGTAAGACTACTGCCTATTCTTGCCTCTCTTTAAATACAGGTTTGGGGTGGAGAATTTATTATATATTTATCAAGAACTAATGTATGGTGATAAATCCTTGAGTCAATATTCTCCTATTATGCTGAAAGATATTTAGGGATTGATAGTGGCTGCCTTATGTATATTGTTGTTGGGGGCAGTTTGGGTATCTTGGCAAAGGATGTATGAAGTTGTATTAATGTATAGAAGAAGGGTGTGGTGGTTCACCATTTGTGTAAGGGTTGTATGGGCCTACTTTCCGTCAAGTGTTTATCTACTATTTTTTTGAGGGCCTTAATGTGTAGCTGCTAACATCAGCTTAATCATGACTTATATTGTAGATTAGCACCCAAGAAGGGAAGCTGAATCGTGACAGTTGTATTGGTCAGAAAATAAGGTATGTAGGGCTATTCGATTCCATATTCCTTGGCATGAAAATTGATACTTGCGATTAATATCAATAAGTGAATTTCCTAAGTTCTACTCCTGGTAAAGGAAACATAGTGGCAGCATACGATCTCCAAATAGCTAACAATATTTCCCCTTCTCCTTAGTGCATAGATTTACTTCATGATATGTTCAGTACTCTATAGTCAGTTGAAGTCAATTGTGTCATTTAAGCGCACAAGTAATGCATTGATGTTATATAGCTCCTTATGTCATTGTTACTTAGAATATTATTTTCATGTCTTCTACTACTGGTCCGTATTTCCAAATCTCAAAAATGATTATGACCACCAAAACAACAATCTCAAAGATTAAAGAATCTAAGTGAAACAATTTGTATAACTATGGGTGGCAGCTCAAGGGCGAAAGCCTAGCATGGGCCGATCCTAATTGGTATAGAAGGGTGGCAACTCAGGGGCGAAAGCCTAGCATGGGCCGATCCCAATTTGTGTAATTTTGAGGACCGCATCCCAGGGGTTAAAATGCCTAGCATGGGTCATCCTCTTCTACCACTGATCAAATGGTTATTCATATCACATGCCTTATAAAGACCATAACACACAGAAAGGTAAAGACAAGAATGTAACATACATGATCCCACAAGAGTTAACAGAGGTGGTCTTCTGTTATGATTTATGCACACATATATTGATACTTGGTTTAGTACTCACACATCATGTGCTTACGTATTATATATTTCGTAGCTTTAGTACTATGCATCATGTGCTCATCTAGTCCATTTTCTACATTTCTTATATAGTTCATTCGCTCACACGCTACCCTATGAACCGGTTATATGCGCGCGTACACAATATATTTCAATAGCTTAACGCCCGTATATTATGCGCTTCCTTTTGTGCTAATCTTCCTATGTGTCATACCCAATGTGACTTATTTATTTGTATACTATGCCCCTCTGTGTTTATTGACTTGAGTTTTGAACATTTTGGGAAAATATTACCTTGTATCATTGAGTTATGTAAGGCAATTCGATTTCCTATTTCTTTGGCATGAATCCAACACTTGTATTACAAAGTAGGATTTCTAAGTGCCCTTGGTAGTGACTGATCCATAGTTGCAGTTCCTACTTCCTAGAGCATCAAAGTGAGTACTCTTATATGCGTTTATTACTAAATGTACGTTCTTACTCTGCCAAGTATTAGCATGCAGGGTTTAAACTTGTTTCATCGTCAAAGTACCCTTGGCACTTTTTCCACTTATACAAATCAAAATGATCCTATATTACATATGGTACATATGTATAATGTTGGATATACGATCTGCCCATATCTTGCCAACTTGCTTCGATTGTCTATTCCATCATATATGTCATCTTTTCACATGTTCATATGTTCCCTTTATTGGTTATTACTCCCATTGTGTAAGACTATAATGTTACCTCACAAGATCCCTACTTACTCTATTGTACATTTTATATGTACTTACTTGGAATATGAATTCGTCCTTAAGTTGAATGTGCCCACATTCTCCCTCGGTTCCACGTTCATGTATACCTTGTATTTAATATTAGTTAGTGAGTATTTGGCTATCATATAGAGTTCAAATCTCTTGGCTTAATGTTAAATGTCTCCCCTTGATATGTGCTTCAATTTGAGATGTCAAAATGCTTACCGAGGCATATAAGGGTATTACGTTGGTGTCACATTTTCTTCCCATGTCATTGTTAGTATTGTAAATCCCATATTCATATGTCTTCTACTACTGGTCCATAGTTCCAAACCTGAACAATGTTTATGACCACCAAAACAGCAATCTCAAAAGAGTTATGAACATCAAAACAACAATCTCAAAGATTAAAGAATCTAAGTGAAGCAATCAGTATAATTATGGGTGGCTGCCCAGGGGTAAATGCCTAGCATGGGTCGATCTCAACTGGTATAGAAGGGTGGCAGCTCAGGGGAGAAAGCCTAGCATGGGCCGATCCTAATGGGTATAGAAGGGTGGCAGCTCAGGGGAGAAAGCCTAGCATGGGCCGATCCCAATTTGTGGAGTTATGAGGACAGCATTCCAGGGGTTTAAATGCCTAGCATGGGTCATCCTCTTCTACCACTGATCAGCTGGTCATTTGTATCATATGTATTATAAAAAATTATAATGCATATAAAAGTAAAGAAAAGAATGTATCATACACGATTCAACAAGTATAAGCAGAGGTGGTCTCTAATCTTTATCAATTTGTATTTGGTCTCACTTGAGCTCTCATTTTACATATAGTTGTATTATGCCTTACATATTCAGTACATTCTTTCGTACAGACGTCCCTTATTGGAGATGCTTCATTTCATGCTACAGGTACAGGTACTCAACTAGTAGATATTCAGCGGTTGTTGGTTAGCTCCAGGTTGATTCGAGGTTTTGTCGAGTCTTTACTATGTATATTTTCATAGTGGTACAGTCATGGATTCAGGTAGAGGCTTTGTAGACATTGTAAAGATATCATCTGTATTCGTAGTTTCACTTGTCACATGTATCGGTTCAGCTAGTCAACATGTGTTGTATATGAAGCTTTTCATCAGTAAATCTATCTGCACAGTAGTTTACTTTCTCACCATAGGTCACTTGTAAATGTTCATATGGTACTTGTCTGCCTCACCTAGGGTTGGGGTGTGACAAAAGTGGTATCAGAGCGGTTCGTCCTAGGGAGTCTACAAATCCGTGTCTAGTACTGCCTTACTTATGAATGTGTTGCGCACGACATTTATAATTAGGGGGCTGCTTGAACATTTAGGAAATGTTACCTTCCTTCATAATGAAGTTAAGAAGTCAATTTCCACTTGTACCTGATCATGCTATTCATATTATGCTTCCGATGGTTAAGGTTAATGGTAACTAAAATTTCAACATGTAACCTACAGAAAAGGATCTGAAGTTATCAAAATTTAGACTAGATTGAGCTCATTTTATTCGACCGTCCCACTCCACGAGGTATGTAAAGACTTTTATGTTATTTGCATTTTAAGTTGCATTTGTACCATTTGTATTCAATTCATAAAGATGTGTTATGGTTATCCATATGATTAAAAAAATGATGGGTTACCTAGTTACATATATGAGCTGTAGCATTTCCAAGCACATCTTCTTAGAAGGATGTAACCAACTCTTGAGTTCTATATTTCCTCCATATTTATAGGATCTAATCCTATAGAGGACACTCTTTCTTAGTATGTACTATACATATAATTTTTGTCATTCCACATGTACTCAAAATTGATGTTGTTGAACCAGTTTCTTTTAGTTAGAAGAAGGCAGTGGCACAATCTGATCGCTGAATGTATCAGTTCAATAGTGCTACTAGATAATTGGCTGGCAAGGCCTAAATTTTCACCATATATCATCCCAAATATGTTAATTGTTGGCTTTTTATATGGTATGTTCCAACCACCCCGAATAAGTACTAATAACATTTGTATTCTTTTTATGGTTATAAAACTTAGGGATATGTGTGCCACTTGCTGCAAATGATATATGTATGGTAGTTCCTATTATGATCTATATGTTGGGTATAAAGGATTAGTATGTGACTAAAGGGTAAGGTTAAGAAAAGGAAAATTGATTGGTTAGACCTAAGCTGTGATTAGTCGATTGTACATAGTGGGATTAGAGTACATGAAGCTACTAGTTTTGATTAAAATGTACTTGTTAGATAGGAAGCATGTGAGAATGAATCTTTGAATGACATGGGCTGAATATGTACGTAGAGCTTCTGGTTAGAAAGAGATGGGATATGTCAAATTCCCTAAACATAGGAGTAGGGGTGATATGAGGATGCTATAAAGGAGTGAGATACCTAGTTATGAAAGAGTGATTGCTAAGTGTATGAGGCAAGAAAATGGTATCAATCTTCAACCCTAACGACTTATAATGGCGCACCTCGAAACAACTTTGTGAATATTTGTTAGACAGAGAAGTCAATGTATTGATTCAAGTCTTGATATTTCAGCTAAGTATCCCACTTTTTCCTTAAGGAGAGCCGAGATTTGGTCTTGATAACAACAAAGAAAAAGAGGTGAATAGAAAGGTTACCTAGATAGAAGATACATGGGCCTAGTTCATCCACATCATTACTACAAAAGAGAAGTAGAGCATTATACACATGTATAGACTTCCCTCAAAATGAATAGAGCTAATACAGGGTTTATTTAATATAGGTTTGCAGTAATTCATCAGTCATAGTCCAGTTAAGGGAGAGGAAAAATTGATCATATGTTTGTTGTTCTTATTTTCTATCTTGCTTGGGAAAAGAGTCAGAGAACCCTCACTTGTTATTAAAAAAAAAGAGGAAATCTATTAGTATGGCCAGACCTATCTAGTTAAGCCCAAAGCGGCTAACTCTAAGACGTTATGAATCATGACATAACTTTATAGGTACCTGACATTTATATGTTATTAGAGTTCATGTTTTATGGTGCATTCAAGCTTCACTATTTATTTTCTATTTCGACCTTCAAAGGGCACCAGGCATTGAGCGTGATATAACACAAGCTAGTAATGAAGGTAAAGTTGACCTCGGCCTCTTACTCTAAAAGATGAACTATTGAGGATTTTCTTTTTCTATCTTGACTATAGTATTTATATTGACCTAGATGGAAGCCAAGTCCCAATAGCAGAACACCGTTAAGAATTCTTAGGAGATTGAAGAGAGTAGATGGGGAAATCAATTGTATGTGCTTTGAGGTGAGTAAGGAATATGAGCAGAACTATCCCACATGTGACTTAACGCTTAAGATACTGTGTTTGCCATTATTATGGTTGATGTAGTTCCTATAAGGGAATCACACTAAAATGCGGAAATCAAAGACGAAAAGTAAAGATAAATAGATAGACACAAAAAGAGGAAACAAAAAGAAACCAAAGGGTATATTAAACCCAATTACCTCGATCCGTTAATCCTACAATAAGCACCTAACTCTTACGATGACCTCAAGGGAATCAATATCCCAAGCAACCAATGTTTCTAACAAAAGGCAACACAAGCTTTACCAAGCTCACAACACTCAAACATGAGTTTTCAATTTTTAACATTCAAAATAATCTAACCCTAAAATGAACCGTAAGACACCTATTTATACTATTAGGCATTATTACATAGATGGTCCCAAAAGTGACCCAAAATGGGCCAATGGGTGAGCTAAGTAAGGCTCTCCCAATCCTCTTGGTGAGTCGCCAATCAGTCGGTGATGTGCACTACTCCCTTGGCTTCTCCCTTGATGGCTACTGTAACTTTCGGCGGTCTGGGGTCAATGGGCGATACGCCGAATGCCATCCATGCTCGCCGAATGGGCAGTCTTCTCTTGCAGCTCATTGGATCAGTTGGCGATCTTGGAACCCTCGCCAAAGGGCTTTGGCGAGTCGCCGAAGTGTCCTTCAGCTCGTCGAATGGAGCACATTCTTCACTTGCTCCTCATCGCTTCGTTAGGCCTCCCACACTCCAAGCTATCATCCAAGCATGGTGTTGCCCAACTGGGAGCTCCTTCAAGGTGCATGTGTTCCCATCCAAGGCATGGAACTCCCTCATTTGCATCCATACATGCCAAACAACCTCCATCCTTATGAACACTCCATCAAAGCATTGAAGTTCGTGAATGGACAGGCTTGATGTAATCCATTTTACATCATTCTCCCCTTCTTGAAAAGGATTTGTCCTCGAATCCATACCTTGCAAAACCCTAGGGGGAGCAAACAAGAACAAGATCCTCATGGCATGAGGGTTAGCGTTGCAATAACAATTTCATCACCATGCCAAGGATGCACAAACTTAACATATAACCAAGCATCACAAATATCAACCAAGGGTTTGTAACCCATCAAAACAATAGATACTTGGCTAAGTAAGAAACATTGACAAAGGGGTAGAGCGTAGGAACCAATACACTTAAACAACCTCATATGTAAGCCCTCATTGGTGCAAGGGCATAAACAAAGTTAACCCAAATTAAGATTCCATCCAATGCACTAGCTAACTTCAAGAATGTAGTTATTCCCAATTCATGAACGGGGTCAAATACAATAGTATTCCCCACACAAAAGGCAAACAAACCTCATTCAAGAACATAGGATCAAGTAATAACACCAAGTAAAAATCACATGAAAGAAAAAAGGTGTTACTACCATACCCATCACAATTTAGACCAACAACGAGTCAAATGGGAAGGAAATATACAGCATCAAGTCAAAGAGATTCTCATTTACCCCATTGATTCCACTATTAACATAAAATATGGTACCCACACAAACATAAGTGTCATCATATGCAAGTAGATAATAGAGAAAGGTGTCATGCTCACTAGGGACATCTAAGGTGTTCTCATATGTAAGATCACAACTAGGTTCAAGGATCCTAGCACACATCACTTTACAAGAAGGAACACACAAAGTCTTCATGGCAGATTTAAAATAAACTTCACCTTCTCTCAACAAAGAGCTCCTACCCCCATATAATGTACGATCGACAAGATCATACTCAAAGCATGAGTAAAAAACCGGTCTTAAGAAAACTACCCTTCCCCATACACAATGTAGGCTCCTCAATCAGATTGTAAACCCTCAAGAAGGACTTTCTATCGTAGGAAAAGGTGTCAACAAATCCATCCAAATGATACTTGTCATCTTTACCAAGAATCACTACACAAGTGCCACAATTTAATTCACTACCGGGGTCAAATGGAAAGGATATCCATGGACTTGGACCAAGTACTTCTCATTTTGCCCCATTGGCACTCTCATTTTCCAACATCATACTCCACTCAACGGCATGGGCATCATCATATGTAAACAAGTAATAGATAAAGGTGTCTCACAATTCAACTTCCTCTAGGGTGTTTTCATGTGTATTACCAATAGGCTCAAAAGCATTGTCATACCATTAAGAAGTGAAACACACTAAGAAGTAGAAGTAATGGGAAAACAAACACCACCTTCCTCCTCATCACCTTCCTTCCCGACAAGAGTACTCTCACCTTCTACGAAGAGATTTCCATCTTTGGGAGGAAAAGCTTCACACCATAGTGGGATACTATAACAAGTATAACTATCAAGAGCTATATTTTTTTCATGATTCACACCACTAGGTACATCACAAGGAGTGATTTCATCATCTTCAAATGAGATATTGCGCTTGACGAGGGAATGATCAACCTCTACGGAAGAATTTAAACATGGAAGTTCACCCTCAAAAAGACACATCATTTTTCGAAGCATTTTCAAACACAGGGTCTCTATGAGCAAAGCAAGCAATTGGACCTTCCATCGAAGATATACTCAAAGAATCACTCCTATTCAACTTATCAACATTATCGTTATACCACCAAATTGAGGTTTCTTAATCATATTACAAGAACCCTCAACCAGTGAACTACACTCACAAACAGGTTGATCAAAATAATCATTACAAAATAATGAGCTAGCATTCAAAGCATAGGTGTCAACACTAGGTGGACACAAATCGATCTTACTAGAAGAATCAATTCGGTCATCAATATGATCAACTAGTGTATCCACACTCTCAAAAAACACATTATCAACACATAGTAAAGGATCAATAGGCTCACATAAATACAAGCTAACATTCATACTTTATTCATTTTCCATGGTAAAAGTGCTAAGTTTAGCTATTGTACCTTGATGCCCACAAGAAAGATCTTCTTTACCTTGGATGTTGGGACATCCCATAAGTGCATTCATCACACCTTCGACTGTAGGTTCTTTGGTTAGAACTTGTGTTCCTCCATTCATTACGCTTGTACCTACATAAGAATCCTTACCAAGTGAAGGATGAACAACACTGTTAGATTGAGATTGTGGCAACCCTCTCACTTCACTCCTCTCAACCTCTCATTTTTCCACTCTAAGGTTGCCACCTTGCTTTCCCTTACTCCTCTCAATCTTTTGTCTCTCACTTTTCACCTTAGGAAGAGGAAATATAGGTGTTCCCCAGTGATCCACAACACACTTGTACCCATTGATCCGTCAAATTTGAGGACAAATTCTTTTCAAGAAGGAAAGAATGATGCAATTTGGATTGCACCAAGGCCGTTCACTTGAAGCCAAGCTAGAGACCTTCAAAGGATGCAAGGTTTGTTCATGAAGTTAGAGGTCCTTGAGCTCGTGTTGATGGCAAAGAAGGGGTCCTTTAAGATCGCTTGGTGAAGTGAGGGAAGATAGTTGATGAAACTGCGACTTTAGGCGATGACGAGCCATTCGGCGACTCGCCCAATGTCTTGGACGAGGACCCAAGCTCGCCAAATGTTCCAGAAGGCTTCAAGGGAGGGGTCATCTCACCGAACCAATTGGCGACTCGCCGAGTCCCTTAAGCGAGCATGACCCAGCTCTCGCCTTTTATACTTTTTGGGCCTCTTATGTAATAAATGACTAAAACTATAAATAGCTAGTTTGGGTTCTCTTTTAGGTAGACTATTGTCACGCCTCAAATCCCATTAAGACGGATAGGCACCCGATGCCCTAAAGGCCCGAGAGAACCAACATATAACCTCCTGTGCTTACTAGACATATAACTATGACAATCTTGTGACAAGTTCACATAGGATGCAGCGATACGAACCGATATAAGTAGACCCAAAACATATATTCAAGACTTGGTCGTTGAGGCCACAACTTGTTAAGACGTAACTGAACCATATACATGAGTCTACAAAGCCTCTAAAAGATAGAAAACCTTAGAGTAGGTCGGGACAGACCCCGCCTTACCCTTAACTACGATACAATAGCAAAATGAATCTACCAAAGACTCAGTAAAGCTCTGAAGCAACCTGGAGCTCACCAAAAGTAATTTAGTGTCCTATGCTCCTATTGAAGAGGTCTACTAGCTGGAGTACCTGTACCTGCACCATAAAATGCAGCGTCCCCTCCCTCCCCCCTCCCGCGAGGGACTTCAGTACGAAAAAATATACTGAATATGTAAGGCAACAACATATATGAAATAAGAGTTCGAATGAAACCAAGTATCAACATATGTGTGCATAAATCAGAACAGAAGACCACATCTGTTAATTCTTGTGGGATCATGTATGTTACATTATTGTCTTTACCTTTCTGTGTGTTATGATCTTTATAAGGCATGTGAGACGAATGACCAGTTGATCAGTGGTAGAAGAGGATGATCCATGCTAGGCATTTTAACCCCTGGGATGCGGTCCTCAAAATTACACAAATTAGGATCGGCCCATGCTAGGCTTTCGCCCCTGAGCTGCCACCCTTCTATACCAATTGGGATCGTCCCATGCTAGGCTTTCACCCCTGAGCTGCCACCCCTAATTATACAGATTGCTTCACTTAGATTCCTTAATTTTGAGATTGTTGTTTTGGTGGTCATAATCATTTTTGAGATTTGGAAATACGGACCAGTAGTAGAAGACATGAAAATAATACTTCAAGACAGTAACAATGACATAAAGAGCTATGTAACATCAATGCATTACTTGTGAGCTTAAATGATACAATTGACTTCAACTGACTGTGGAGTACTGAACATATGATGAAGTAATTATATACACTAAGGAGAGGGGGAAATATTATTAGCTATTCAGAGATCGTACGCTGCCACTATGTTTCCTTTACTAGGAATAGAACTTAGGAAATTCACTTATTGATATTAATCGTAGGTATCAGAATTCATGCCAAGGAATATGGAATCGAATAGCCGTACATACCCTATTTTCTGACCAATACAACTGTCATGATTCATCCTCCCTTCTTGGGTGCTAATCTACAATATAAGTCATGATTAAGCTGATGTTAGCAGCTAATCACATTAAGGCCTTAAAAAAAATAGTAGCTAAACACTTGACGGAAAGTAGGCCCATACAACCCTTACAAAAATGGTGAACCACCACACCCTTCTTCTATACATTCATACAACTTCATACATCCTTTGCCAAGATACCCAAACTGCCCCCAACAACAATATACATAAGGCAGCCACTATCAATCCCTAACAATCTTCCAGCATAATAGGAGAATACTGACTCAAGGATTTATCACCATCCATTAGTTCTTGATAAATTTATACAAAATTCTCCAACCCAAACCTGTATTTAAAGAGAGGCAAGAATGGGCAGTAGTATTACCTTAGTTTCTGGAAATTTATCCTCTAAACTTGTACTTCAAGAACTGAAACTCTCCTTCAAACTTTTACTTGAAAAGGGGGACAATACTCAAGAACCCCAAGGTGCTTTAGGGCTGCTGATTAAAGCCAAGAGAGACCAAGAGAGAAACTTAAGAAATCTGAAAATTTTGCAAGTTAAAAATGGAGCAAAAGATCTGATCTTTATCCCTTTAAAAGGGAGGAGTAATGGTCGACTTTCTTGGCCAATTTTGGGCCATAAATTGTCAAGTAGGTGACCCACCTACTTGGCATTTTAACTTGGGCCTTTGAGGACTTTAACACTTGTTGGGCCTTACTGCCAATTATCCCTCTATTCTTGTCAATTTGGGCCATAATTAATGCAAGTAGGTGATCCACCTACTTGGACTTTTCACTTGGGCCTATTTGGAGTTAAGACTATTGGGCCTTGGTTGTCCATTTTCCCCTTATTCTTCTACTAACCTTTGGCCAGATTAATGCAACTAGGTGGTAGTGCACTTGGCCCAATTACATGGTAAAAAAAGAGTCTTAGTAGGTGATGCACCTACTTGGTCCTTTGGGCTGGTCAATAAGTCAAAGTAGGTGATGCACGTATTTGTCACCTACTAGCTTAATTAAGTCAAGCAAGCAACTCGATTATTTTATTCCATTTTATAAAGGGAAAAAGGACGGATTTACCCCCAAACTTTAATAAATGGTACGTATATACCCTCCGTTATACTTTGAGTCCACATAAGTCCCTGCCGTCCAATTATAGATACGCATATACCCCTCTCACTAACGGACCCTTAATTTCTTACACGTGTCTTAATCTTATTGAACTACCCATTTTGACCCTTTTTTTTAACCCATAACCCAACTATCCGCCCCATAACTCAATACCCACCTAATTTCCTCTAAAAGAAATCCTAATTAAAACACCCAAATGGGTTGCGTCAGCTCCAAGCAGGCCACGTCCCATTCCCCGCCTCACGATTCATCGATGAATGTCGCCAGTGTAGGGAATGTCGATCCATTATTGCATATTAGATTTTCCCCTTTGGAGAAGATCAAAGAGGAGCCAGAGAAAGAGGGGGAGGATTCCGTCAGACGATTTTCGGGAAAATTGAGAGCATCCAAGAAGGGAAATTCTGATAAAATTGTGGCTAGTTTTAGCATCAAATTTGGAAGGTTAACTGAAGGTGAACATTTGGCCACCGGATGGCCCGTTTAGCTGACTGTCATTGCCGGTGAAGCCATTGATGGATGGATGCCTTTGAAATCAAACATGTTCCAAAAATTAGAAAAGGTAATCAATGTTTCCCTAAAAAAGACATGATTCCTCGTATTATCTGGACAGATTCTTGATAATTCTTGATTTTACAAATTTGTATTCATGTGTGTATGCAACATAAAAAGGTTAGCCTTTCAATAGCAGTTCCATTACTTTTCTTGAGGCGGGGAATGGGATGTGGCCTGCTTGGAGCTGACGCAACCCATTTGGGTGTTTTAATTAGGATTCCTTTTGGAGGAAATTGGGTGGGTATTGGGTTATGGGGTGGATAGTTGGGTTATGGGTTAAAAAAAGGTCAAACAGGTAGTTCAATAGGATTAAGACACGTGTAAGAAATTAGAGGTCCGTTAGTGAGAGGGGTATATGTGTACCTATAATTGGACGGCAGGGAATTATGTGGACGCAAAGTATAACGGAGGACATAGACGTACCATTTATTAAAGTTTGGGGGTAAATCCGTCCTTTTTTCCTTTTATAAATATTAATCCCTTTTTCTTCAACTTAGCACTTAACTTTCAACTTTAAGCATAATTACCACCTTACTACCTCTAGTTGAACTACTTCCGTCGAGTTAACTTGTAGTACACATGCTGAAACGTGCAAGGCATTACCTCACCTTCCGAGCTAGTTTAAATCAACACTAATCATATAAGAAGCACGGTCCCTCACCTATACTATAAGGCTATGTCAAGTATCACATGAATAGAACTAGCATACGCATAATATAGGTTGTTACATCCTTCCCCACTTAAAATCATTCGTCCTCGAATATTAGCGTGGTTATCTAGCCCAAACAAATTCATGCCCAAGTTAGTGCTACTATTAATCACATAATACATATAGACTTATACTTACTTGTCAGCGTCTAGACTAAGCATTTTCATCTTTCTCATGGATCTGAAAGAGATGAGGATACTTCAATTTCATTGCTTCTTCCGCTTCCCATGTAACTTCTTCTACTTGTTGGTTCCTCCATAATACTTTTACAGAAGCTACTTATTTATTTCTTAACTTTCTAACTTGTCAATCCAGAATAGCAATGGGTACTTCTTCATAAGTGAGATCTCCCGTAACCTGTACATCTTCAGTAGGAGTAATACGAGATGGGTCACCTATGAATTTTCGAAGCATCGAGACATGAAACACCGGATGAACTGATGAAAGATCTTGTGGTAGCTCTAACTCATAGGCTACTTGGCCAACTCTTCGAATAATCTTATATGGCCCTATATAGCGGGGACTCAACTTCCCTTTTTTACCAAACCTCATTACCCCTTTCATTGGAGACACTTTCAAGAACACCCAATCCCCTATGGAAAACTCTAGTCCTCTTCTTCTAACATCCACATATGATTTGTGTCGACTTTGAGCAATTGTTAGCCGTTGCTGTATCACCTTAACTTTTTCCATAGCTTGATGAACAAGATCTGGCCCAAATAAGGCAGTTTCACCTGTTCCGAACCAGCCAATTGGGGATCTACATTTTATACCATATAAAGCTTCATAAGGTGCCATTTTAATACTTGAATGGTAGCTATTGTTGTAAGCAAACTCGATCAATGGAAAATGATCATCCTAACTACCTTTGAAGTCCAATATACAAGCTCGCAGCATATCGCTCCCCTATCTGATATAATAGAGATTGGCACTCCATGTAGATGAACTATCTCTTTAATATACAACCTCGCATATTCTTCAACTGTATAAGTAGTATTGACCGGCAAAGAGTGCGCTGATTTGGTCAGTCTATCAACAGTTACCCATATAGAATCAAACTTCCAAAATGAACGAGGCAAACCAGTGACAAAATCCATGTTGATCATATCCCACTTCCAAAGTGGAAGTTCTATACACTGCATATAACCTCCGGGCTTTTGGTGCTCTACTTTTACTTGTTGACAATTTGGACATTGAGCCACAAATTCTGTTATGTTCTTCTTCATGTCCCCCCACCAATACATTTATTTCAAGTCATGATACATTTTAGTTGACCCCGGATGGACAGAATATCTCGAATGATGCGCTTTCATCATAATCCTCTTTCTTAATTCATCTACATTAGGTACACACAATCTGTTTTGACATCGAATTACTCCCTCTTGCGTAAGCTCAAATGCCTTTGTCATACCCTGTTGTACATTCTCCTTAAGCTTTAATAGAATAGGATCAGTGTACTGCTTCTCTTTCACTTCCACTACTAATGAGGATTCTGCCGCATTTTGCACAATAACCCCTTCGTCTGGAGATTCAAGAAGGCGAACCCCCAAGCTAGCTAGTTGACATAGATGCTTAGTTATTCCTTGTCTTTCCACAGACTGCCCATAAGTGCTAGCCATTATTTTACGACTTAACGCATTAGCTACTACATTTGCTTTCCCGGGATGATACAAGATATCAATGTCATAATCTTTTAATAGCTCCATCCATATTCGCTGCCTCAAATTTTGGTCCTTTTGCTTAAAGATATATTGCAAACTCTTCTGATCAGTGTATATGTCAACACGAACTCCATACAAGTAGTGGCGCCATATCTTCAAAGTAAATACTACTGCTGCTAGCTCTAGATCATGAGTTGGATAATTTTTCTCATGTGGCCGCAGCTACCTTGAGCCATAAGCTATTAATTTACCATGATGCATCAATACACATCCTAGGCCCACTCCCAAATCATCAAAATACACTGCATACCCTTCTGTTCTTTCTGGAAGTACCAATACAGGTGTAGAAGTTAATTTATTCCTCAGCTCTTGGAATCTTCTTTCGCATTCATCACTCCACTGAAACTTGGTTTCTTGGTGTGTTAGCTTTGTTAAGGGTGCAGCAATGGAAGAGAATCCTTCAACGAACCTTCTGTAATAACCTCCCAATCCAAGGAAACTACGGATCTCCGTAGGCGTTGTAGGTCTTGGCCAATTTTCCACGGCTTCTATCTTCTGGTTATCCTTATTCCTTCATCGGATACAATATGACCTAAGAATGCCAAAGATTTTAACCAGAACACTCATTTAGAGAACTTTGCATACAACTTACGATCACGAAGAATTTGTAAAACCTGCCGCAGGTGATTAGCATGAACCTCTTCCGATCTTGAATACACCAAAATTTAATCTATGAATACTATCACGAACACATCTAAAAATGGCTCGAACACCCTATTCATCAAATCCATAAAAACTGCTGGTGCATTCGTTATCCCGAATGACATGACTAAAAACTCAAAATGACCATACCGTGTTCGGAAAGCTGTCTTGGGTATATCTTTGTCTTTGACCCTCACTTGGTGATAACCCAACCTCAGGTCGATTTTTGAAAAACACCTAGCACTTTGTAACTGATAAAACAAACCATCAATTCTAGGGAGGGGATATTTGTTCTTAATCGTTACCTTATTCAACTGCCAGTAGTCGATACACATTCTTAACGATCTATCTTTCTTGCGTACAAATAAAACTGGTGCTCCCCATGGGGATGTACATACTAGGCCTTATGAATCCTTTTTCTAATAAGTCTTTTAATTGTTCCTTCAACTCCCGTAATTCTGCCGGGGCCATTCTATATGGAGGGATGGATATAAGATGAGTATCTGGAATCACATCAATACCAAACTCTACTTCTCGTTCTGGAGGCAAACCTGGAAGATCTTCAGGAAATACATCGACAAATTCATTTACCACTGGAATGGATTGAAGAGTTGGTGGCTCCACATCTATATTTTCACTCTCATTAGATGACATATGTATCCTTTGGACATCATATTCTTTGCCTTAGGATAAGAAATAAATTTACCTCTTAGTGTCCCAATATTACCTTTCCATTCAAGGACGGCCTCTTTTGGAAAATGGAAATCCAGCATCTTAGTTCGGCAATCTACTGTGGCATAACAAGAAGCTAACCAATCCATACCCATTATAACATCAAAATCCACCATTTCTAGCTCAACAAGGTAAGCCAATGTATCACGATCACAAACAGTTACAATGGTACAGTCTCTAACCAGATATGAATCTAATCTATCCACATATCGATGAACTTTATCCCCCATAGTAGCTACTACATTAGGAGCATACCTGGACAAGGAATTAAATTTGAGACTGTACTCTCTCACGCTCATACTTCGTTGGTGGAGATTTAAGAACTGATCCGCACGGGCCTCTCGGATCTCCAATGGCAGGTAATGATCAAGGAATGCCTTTTTGAATTCCTTCCATGTAGTTGAAGGTGCATTTGTTCCCCTAGATTGCTTCCAAGCTTCATACCACAATATAGCCACACCCTTTAATCTATATGCTGCTAGCTCAAGTGCTTCTTTACCACTTACATGCATAACATCGAAAGTGCGTTGGATCTGATCTATAAAGTCTTGTGGATCTTCATTAGGATCTGACCCGGTGAATGATGGAGGGTCCAAATTAAGGAAGTCACGTATCCGCGTGCCAACTGCTCTATCTACACCACTAGTACCTGCGACTAGACCTTCTTGCCGTTGGTCATGGCCAGTAACTATACGAGTCAATAATTGGACTGCATTCCTCAAATCTTGCTCGGGTAGTATTAATAGTGGGTTCTTGAGGTGCAGCTTCCCTCCTTAGATCTTCTGGAGATGGAGGGGTCGGGGAAGTCTGTGATAGAGACTTAGCTTGAGCCTCACTTTGAACAGCTTGATTAGGTGGTGGTTGGCTGGTCCCTTCTTGGGCAGCCACATCTACTCGATTACCTATACTTTTATTCCTTCTCGTATTCGGCATATTTGCTATAATAAAGCAATTCAGAAGTTAGATACGATTCACCTACAACATTTGTTCGATCGCACGATCTATGAAATGAAAGAAAGGAGACAACTCTTACATGTCTCGTAGCCTTATGTATATAAATGTGGTGCACAACATATCCATAAGCAAGACTCTACAGATACACGGCTTTGTAGACTCCCTAGAATGACCTACTCTGATACCACTTTATCACGCCTCAAATCCCATTAAGATGGACAGGCACCCGATGCCCTAAAGGCCCGAGAGAACCAACATGTAACCTGTGCTTACTATGCATATAACTATGACACTCTTGTGACAAGTTCACATAGGATGCAACGATACAAACCAACATAAGTAGACCCAAAACTTATATACAAGACTTGGTCGTTGAGGCCACAACTTGTTAAGACGCAACTGAACCATATACAAAAATATACAAAGCCTCTAAAAGATAGAAAACCTTAGAGTAGGTCGAGACAGACCCTGCCTTACCCTTAATTACGATACAATACCAAAATAAATCTACCAAGGACTCAGTAAAACTCCGAATCAATCTGGAGCTCACCTAAAGTAGCTGAGTGTCGTGTACCCCTACTGAGGAGGTCTACTAGCTGAAGTACATGTGCCTGCAGCATGAAATATAGCGTCCTCCGCGAGGGATGTCAGTACGAGAAAATATATTGAATATGTAAGGCAATATTATATATAAAATAAAAGTTCGAATGAAACCAAGTATCAATATATGTGTGCATAAAACATAATAGAAGACCACCTTTGTTAACTCTTGTGGGATCATGTATGTTACATTCTTGTCTTTACCTTTCTGTGTGTTATGATCTTTATAAGGCATATGATACGAATGACCAGTTGATCAGTGGTAGAAGAGGATGACCCATGCTAGGCATTTTAACCTCTGGGATGCGGTCCTCATAATTACACAATTTGGGATCGGCCATGCTAGGCTTTCACCCCTGAGCTGCCACCCTTCTATACCAATTGGGATCGACCCATGCTAGGCTTTCACCCCTGAGCTGCCACCCTTAATTATACAGATTGCTTCACTTAGATTCTTTAATCTTTGAGATTGTTGTTTTGGTGGTCATAATCATTTTTTATATTTGGAACTACGGACCAGTAGTAGAAGACATTAAAATAATACATCAAGGCAATAACAATGACATAAGGAGCTATGTAACATCAATGCATTACTTGTGAGCTTAAATGACACAATTCACTTCAATTGACTAAGAGGAGGATTCACCAAACTTGCTTTTGCTAATACCATTTCTATACCAGCATATAGGAGGATAATTACACACGTATTGAGTAGTGAACATATAATGAAGTAATTCTATACACACTAAGGAGAGGGGGAAATATTGTTAGCTATTTGGAGATCATACGCTACCACCATACCTTACATACCTTATCCTCTGACCAATACAACTATCGCGATTCAGCCTCCCCTTTTACGTTTTAATCTACAATATAAGTCATGATAAACTAAGATTAGCAGCTATCACACCGTGAGTCTCATAAAACAGTAGCTAACTTGATGGATAATGAGCCCGTACAGCCCTAAAAATACTGTGTATCACCACACCCTCCTTCTCTGCCCAATACATACATTATATATCCTTTTCAAAGATTTCCCAAGCTGCACCAACAACAATACACATAAAACAACCTCAAATATTCTTTATCATACAACCAATTATTGAACTCACTACCCCCTTGAGTTCTTTATGACAACACACTCATAATTCCTCACTCAAACTCATACATAAGGAGGAAGAAAATGGAGCAGTGACCTTACCTCAATTTCTGCAACTTCTCCTTATAACTTGAATTCCTCTACAACCTCAACTTCCCTTCACACTTAAACCAAAGAAAAATAGAAAAGTATCTTAATAACCAAGGAAGTGAGCAGTAGCTTCTGGAAATATTATGCCTTTATGCTTATACTTGAGCATGAATAACATGTTTTCCCAATCATCCATGGGAGAATTAAGCTAAATCCATAAGTTTTTTCACTTACCTTGTCTTGTAGAGATGAGGGTTTCTTCAAGAACTCTAGAAGAGCTTCAAGGTTTCTATTTTAATCCTATAGAGAAAAGAGAGAGAGAGAGAGTTGAAGTTAATCCTCAATATTGTGTGTTAAAATGAGTGAGAATAGCAACCAATATATCTTATATTGATCTTTCTTCACCTTTAAGAATATCCTCTAGAAAGCTTCATTTCCAGCCACTAATTGGTCAAGTAGGTGATGCACTTGCTTATGCACATCAAGCAGCTCAAAAGTTCAAACTAGGTGATTCACCTACTTATTTTCACTTGGGCTTAAATATTGGGCCTTGACAGATTTGGCTGATGGGCTTAACTTTCATTTTCCTTTTATTTAACTTAGTTTGGGCCTCAAGTGAGTCCATTAGCATAGGCCCAAATCTGATCCATAAACCTTGACCTTTTTAACTAGATCCATATAGCTCAAGTAGGTGATGCACCTACTTGATCCTTTGGACTGGTCAATAAGTCAAAGTAGGTGATGCACCTACTTGTTACCTGCTAGCTTACTTAAGTCAAGCAAGCAACTCACTTATTTTATTCCATTTTCTAAATATTAATCCTTTTTTCTTTAACTTAGCACTTAAATTTCAATTTTAAGCTCAATTACCACCTTACTGTCTCTTTAAATACTCCCGTTGGAGTTAACTTGCAGTACACATGCTGAAACGTGCAAGGCATCACATCACCTTTCGAGGTAGTTTAAACCAACCCTAATCATAGAATAATCATGGTCCCTCACCTATACTATAAGGCTATGTCAAGTATCACAAGAATATAACAAGC
>JAJOOO010002624.1:0-39576 GCA_029582685.1 Solanum piurae
TATTTTGTGTGCATATTGGATTTACTTGGTAAAAAGCATGTTTTGACTAAATGTCCTTTTATGCATGTTTCAATGGTTTTTATGCATAGTAGCCATACTTAGTACGTGTGTTGTACTAACCCATATTTTCTCCCTTTTCCCCAACATTAAGGTTCGGGCATTTGAGGATTCAAGCTTACTTCTCAAGACACTTGGAGTTGCTTCCCCAAGTTGGTGAGTCCTCAAGTCCGAGGACAAGACCATATGATCTAGCTTCTATGTTTAGTTCTTTGTTTATGTTGAAATACATTGTTGTACTTTCATATTTCAAGACTTCTTATTGATGTAAGGGCTAAGTCCCATTTTCGATACTTCTATGTCTAGATAGTACATTGTGACGAAGTTAGATTCTATTTTTCATATATGAAGTGAAGTTGAACTTCCAAAGTAAAAGTTTTAAATTTTCCGTGATTTTATTTTATGATACATGTTATGATGAATGCTAAGGGCTTGTATAAGACCTCTTCGAGGTCGAATACGCTGGTAACGACTAGGGGGTGCTCTCGGGTCGTTACAGAAAGTTTATCTCCTCTATAGCCTAGCTTACTCACTACTATCTAGATATTTTCTAATAGATGCAATTACCCATCTGTCTATATTAACCTATAATCGAATCAGATCTCAAGAACCCATCTCATTATTGTTATTTCGTATTGTTTAGCACTATTTGTAGTTGTTAATTTTAAACCAAAACCCGCCATTTGACATTTGTGTCACTTCCTGATTTGAATAATGTCTTTATTCGATAATTATTATTCCTCTGACTATTTTGAGAATGTTCACACTTTCCAATGGATTCTCAAAAATGTACCGCTCTTTGTGGGATTAGACCCAACTCATTTAGCTGGGTTTTACACTGACTAGCGATCGTTGACACTTAGAATTGGATGAAGTGTCCTTGAAATGTTAATCAGGGCTTTCACTTAAGTTTATATCATAAATTAGGCATTTGAGGACACTAAAACTATCAAAAGAAAACCCTAAATGAGAAAGAATCTTGGACTTATCAATAACTCAAAAAATCACACGACCATATTGCCGGCCTATCAACTATCGATGGTTGTATAGTGGTGTACCATGGGTATGATAGGTGATAGACAATTGGGGTTGTTTCTTAGAGAGGGAATCCAGAAACAGCTACCACAACTAAAGAACCCAGGAGGCATGAAAATTACTGATTGAACGTCTCAAATACTCCTCATCAAATTATACATGTAAACGATCATTAGATAGTACAAAACCCAACGAAGAGTTGGGTTTAAACCCACAGGGAGCGGTACGTGTTCAAATTCAATTATGAAGTGCAAACGTTGTCTAAGAGGTTATAACAATAAAATTTATTGAAAACATACAAATAAATCTAAAAGTTTGACAACGAATGTCATGTGGGGGGATTTGGATTTGCAATTAACAGCTGAAGCAAGAATGGAAACAAGGGATACAACAATATTAAGAGAAATTCTCGGGATGTGATTGTTTATAAGCCAATTACGCCATCTGGGTAATTGAAATTTAATAATAATTTGCTCACATATTGTGGGTGGGCTGGACTTTAAGTGCAATAGTTTTTTCTCGAACAACTATTACGGTTCAAGTGATTCTTTCAAAAATCAACAAGCTAACAAGATATTCATCCCACAACCTTAATGCATCAAATCTCTCGAGCTAGATAGGTAGGATTTGGTATAGGATTCACTCTCTCAAGTTGAACACATATCAACCCAATACCCACAAATAATTTATCAAAAGCATTGGTTCCAAAACCTCTCTCAATAAAGCCAAGAACTCAAAATTAGAATTGCATTTGCAACTACAATTCATAGATTAAAACTAAACTAATTATTAAATCCACATTAAAAAAACATATTCATCATCAAAAAAAAATACCCATAAGATAATTAGACAAATAAACACATTATCACACCCCAAGAATTGGGGTTTTAGCTACACATAATAAAAATAGAGAAACGATTACCAAATACATTAGCCATGATCTGGGTAAAGGTTCTCAAATCTTTACAATGGTCCAAACTGTGTAAATTAACAAACCCTCTTGCAAATCTTTAATTTTGAGCCTCAAAAGCTTCAAAGTCTACAATGGAACTCAAAAACTAAAAGAAAACTCTACTTAATGATAGTATGATGCTAAATCTTCAGTTCAAATTTCAATTTATAGTTGCCCAACTTTTGTTCTTAAAAGAAACTGGGCGAGATAAGTCAGACATCTCCAAACAGGTCGGCGATCAGCCGTTTGGTCTAATCCATCACCGGTTTGCATTGGTCAGTTTTCCTCAGAGTTCTATGACTTAAGGCAATCAAAGGTAGCCATTGCAGAGTGAATCGATGATTCACCGAATGCCTATTTCTATAGCCTACTTGGTTTTTCCTCCAAGGGCGGGCACGCTAGAACCTTACGCGAGTGAAAGAGACACTCGGCGGTTTGCCAAGTGGTCATAGCGATTACCAGGATCGCTTTTCTTCACTTCTTCAACTTGTTTACTCCTTTTTGCTGGGTACTGTGCTTGCCTAGTTCCTTATCCTTAAATGCTGAAAATCAACACTTTAACAATAGTTTAGGGCATAAATTAGGAATTTAAGGACACTAAAACCATCAAAACAAAGCCATAAATGATTTGAAATCTCAAACTCATCAACACCCCCAACTTAAACTTTTGCTTGTCCTCAAGTAAAACTCAAGATCAACTGTTCAATAAGGAGGTCTACAAATAGTGCTACATATGACTTAAGATAAATGCACACAACAAGGTTCAAATCACTCATACAATGATCAATTGTGTACTCAAAGTTTCAAATTGTGACTCACCATCATCAAGAGTACTCAAGCTCAGAATGCTTGCTTCAAATGCAAGTTTAAGCCCAATAAAGGTATTCAAAAGCCCTCACAACAAAGATAATTCCATATTCATGCAAAATTTCTCAACAATTTAAAGTCCCGGAATTACATACAACTATCACACTTCCAAAGATGAACACATGCATGACTTCACCCATATGTTTGCCCTTATTTCCCAATTCACATTCGTGTCAGCACACTCAAGATCACAAAGGTATTTTCAAGGCTTGTAACGTGGCTGAGGGTAAAGGTATGGTCATTTAGGATTAGTGACTTCCACCTTCATGACGTATGGTTTGAAAATCACTCTTTTTCCTTCTCTTTCAAATTCAAACATGTTCAAACTCCACCCAATTATTCAACTAATCATGAATCACCGGATACCCCATTATTCTTCATTCTTTTCACACACTTTATTTCACAATTTTTTCTCTTTTTCAGTCATTTTGTTTTCTTATCTTTTCTTTAATTTCATTTTCTTTACATGAAGGGGTTCCATCTTTTTCAAAACAATGCAAAATCAAGGGGTAATTTTTCACACTTCTTGACCTTCTTTCTCTTTCAGCATGACCCCAACATAGGATTTTGGCTTAAGTTGGCTATTCAAACAATCCATACTTCATGAATGTTATGGGGGAAGGGATAAAGAGAAGTCACAATTGTTCAAGTTTCTTCTAAGAAAAGGCTAGGGCTAGGCTCAATGGGTGCCAAAACAAGATTTACATTTCTCACAAGGGTGGCCACCAAAAAGGTATATTCTCAAATTGGTTCACTTTTCAGAAATCTGACCTAAGATCATTTCAATGGCTTGCATCACTAAATCAACCAGACAAACGGGGAAAATTCTAGGTGTCATTCAACATAATGTTCAAAGTAATCTCCCCACACAAAGCATTAATACCATTATCAAACAAGACTCCACACTTTCTACCTAGCGTGCAATGTTCATTAAAAGAGACTCATTCGACAACCGGCTAGTAACAATGAGATGCTAAAAGTTCACATATTGCCACTGTAACTTCATTTGCTTCATCGTAATCACACATTAACTTTGTTCAATTAGGAGCACTATTCAACTCATTGGTATTGACCACAACTGACACTAAAAATTGCATAAGAAGAGCCATAATCACACACACAAGAGGTGGAATTTTTTTAAAATTTGGTTCAAAACCGATTGCACATCAAAACAATGGGTCACAAGCTAAGAGAATTTGTATTGCCACAACCAAGATATATATAAATAAACCAAATAATCTCAATATTCACAAATCACAACCAAAATCAAATCAATATTCACAAGATGGCCTACAAAAGAGTTAGGTATGGAAATACCTCATCCAACCTAACAAAATATGCAGTTGTCCCCAAATGCAACTAAAAATAAACATAGTCTGAAAATTAATAAAGACGAGGCAAAGAGAATCATCCTACCAGGCTAGGCTGGGGCGAAGTCTGCATATCCACAACTTTGTCTTTCTCGACATCAGGGCCCGGTGTCTCATAATCCTTGGCTCAGCTCGAGCCCACCATCGAAGTATCTCTCAGAGAGGACTGTCTAGCTATCTCGTATATGGCACCCTCTAGGTCAACCAAGTCCACATAAATAGCCTCATCTCTATCTTCAAGTTGCTCCTCATCGATCTAATTCTAAGCCTCAGAATCAACATCAGGAGCTCTAACAACATCTCCAATCGTAGTATCGGGAGGCACATCCGAACATGTTGGAATATCTGCACTCGGGTCATGTGGGATCTCCACTGTCCCAAATAGCGAGGTAACATCAGTGTACTTCAGTTGGTCCACATCTTTTCTCAGCCTGATAATATCGGCCTTCAAGGTCGTCACCTCATCAACAACTCTATGTCCTCGCTCACACACTTCTACTCTAACTTTCAGGGCATCAATAGAAGCGCTAGGAAGAATCAATGCAGTAGTAATGGCTCTTTCGATCATCCCAGGAATTGTGACCTCTAGTCGGGAGGCATGCATATCAGTAGACTGGGCTAGATGCCCCATATTGAATAGCATCACCTGGGTGATCAGACGCCTACGAGCAATAGTAGTAGGAACAACATATCTAGGTGGAAGGGGAGAAATAGAAGTATCCGGAGTGTCAGAAGGAGTGGCGCTAGAAGTACATGAAAGTCAACTGGTCGGAGTAGGCATGTCTGCCTCTCCTAGTAGCGTATCAATTTCAACCTATGGGATGTCTCCATTGGGGCTGCTCTCCTAATGTCATCCTCGTCTCGCTGATATTCATCTTCTATAGGCCAGATGTTGGTAGAATATGTAGTTACAACCTCGACATCCCACTTCTCATCTCGTGGAACTCGAGCGCATATGCATAGCTCAGTGATCAACACCAGGAATGGAAGCAACGTCTGTCTCTTCTTAGTCCTCATGGCTATCTCCTGCTCGATTATCAGTCCCAAATTTAGTTGCTTCCTCTCTATGATAGATCCAAGACAAAACGCCTTTGGGTTGCGTAGAATGGACTCATTCTGCAACGGCATGATAGTGCTGCTGATGAATCCAAACCAATATTTAGCAGCTATATTGAGGTCCTTCTCTATCGGCACTCCAGACTCAATCCACCTCGGGGTTGTGTCAGAAATTAAGGGGCAACCAATATTTTAGATACTCAAGAGTCTTTGTCATGATCATACTCTGGTATTCATGTATGAAGTCGGGGGAATGGTCAAATACTGCATTTATTTCATCGCTACTGCATTTAACTTTCTTCCCTCAGACCACCATAGAGTCCACTTGTTTGAAGGAACTATCCTTTTTCATCCCCTGAGGCACTAAATCACTATATTCTGTGTAGAACTCATGGACCCATATGGGAATATATGGGACACCGGACTTGGTAAAAGTATTGAATCTGTGGAACTTAAAAGTGTCCCACACTGCAGGATGTTTGTCCACCAGACCATTTGTGGACAATCTCTTCTCCGATAAGATAGTCCTCACTCCCTCGGCCTTTAACCGGTTGAGTGACCGCAGAGGAGGACTCTAAATTGGTGGAGCTGGGACCACCGTCTGTGGCGGAGGAGGTGCTGGAACTAAGGCTGGAGGGGTCGACAACAGAATCCTAGACGGATCATGATGAGCTTTAAAGCGTAGCTACTCTTGTCGGGCCTATAGAAGCGGATCATCCTAAGACTCAGAGATAAAAGACTGAGAATCATGTGTCCCACTAACTATTGGAAGTGGTGAGGTGAGTCTAGTAGACACCCTCACTGTCTGAGCTTTAAACCTCCGGAGGCACCACTACGGGCTCTTTTTCCTTACCCTTGCATCCCTTTTTAAAGATCTTCTTGGCCTTGGAGGCAGCTGCCTCCTCATTGATTACTACTCCACGTGACCGCTTACGGGGCGACATATCTTTACCATACATATTAGTTCTAGCCATTCCTGCAAACAACATAGAAAGACATTAGAAAGAGTTCTAGGAAAGGTGCAGAAAATTAGTTGTAGAAAGACTCGCCGAACCAGCCGTGTAACACCCCAAAAATTAGTAGTCTAAACTAAAGAAAATTGTGAGGGTTAGAATAATGGAGAGGTCCAAGGGCAAAGGTCAAGAGGCAAGAGCCAAGGGAAGTGGCCAAGGCTGCCCAAAGTTTCTTTGGCATTGCTCACCATGTCACGTGGGCCTTCACGGCCCATGGTGGTCATCAAGCCCCGTGGTAAAACTCATGGTGGTAAGGAAGTAGCTTCCCAAAGGATTCCCAACAATGGCTCATCTCCACGAGCCACTTAACGTCCAGTCTTGAAGACCACAACTTGTGGGGAGGCTCGTGGTGATGCCTTCACCACTTGAAAGGCTAAGAATTGGTGGCCAAGCCATTTATTCAGGTTCACGGAGGGGACCACGGCTCGTGGGGCCTCTCGTGGTTCCTAGGCAAGTAACTTAAAATGGAGGGTGTTTTAGGTAATTCCCATTTTAGTTCAACTTAAGTGAAGCCATTTTGCCTTAACTTAGGGTGACTATATAGGTAATTTTTACTCAAAAACTAACCTATTCAACTCATTATTTCCAAAATGCAAATAAATCCCAAAGTTCATCCTCTAAAAAATTCTCTCTCTAGAAAACTCAAAGAAGAAGAAAAAGATGATGAAGAAGAAGAAGGAGGAGATTCAAGTTAGGGTTAAAAGAGCAAGGTTCTTCACATCAAATTCATTGGGATTTGTTGTTAAAGTATGATAGCATTCATCCATGGATAGATTTCATCAATGGAGCCACTTAAAAATCCCAATTTCAAAGTTAGAAATCCCCAAATGTTAGGGTTTGATTCCAAAGACATGGGTTCTTTTCAAAATCGATTCTAACCATTGAATTATGTTATATTAAGCATGAATTGATGATTTCCTCTTGTTTTTACGATGAATCCCCAAGAACCCATGAAATCCCCATATTTCTCAATTGTAATTTTATGATGTTGGTCGTTGTTGATGAAAGAGGGATGTTATGAAATTATGCATATAGTGATTTAATTACTTGAATTATGATGATATCCATGTCTAATGTTTGAATTATAGATGTGTTTATTGAAAGTGAGCTTGAACCTTGAAACAGCAAAGTATCAAATTTATGCATGTTTATGAAATCTATGTAAGTACCTTTAGAACACTTTGAGAGCGAAGTGTCTATGATTATGATGTTGTTGTGTTGTTGAAAGGTCATTCTCATATACACACATATGCATAAATATGATATGATGTGAAAGGTTTTTCAAATAATGAACATTCTACGGTTTAAAGGCTTTCTCACCTAATTGAATCTAGAATTATATGTAGACATCGATGGTGAAAGGTTATTCTCAAGCATGATGTAAAAGGTATCCTATGAATTAAGTTGGATTGATTGTCAAGGACATTCTTCCATGAGTATGAATTAAGTCAAAACTTATTATGTACTCTGTGGGAATTAATGCCTAGCACCGAGTGAATATTGATATGAGATGGGAGCCCTCATGTTTGTTGAGGTCGGGTTTCTAGAAGAATTCTCTTGGGATGGAAGCCCTCACGATAATCGAGGCCGGGTTTCTAGTAGCAATCCCCTTATCCCATAATTTATGTGCCCCTATTGGTTATTTAGCTAATGGATCCACCCAAGCTAAAAGTATGGTTCTACCTAAGGCAAGTAGGAAACCCTTTTTCGGTGTGGATAACACCGGGAGATCATGTTTGTAACGACTCGGAAAATGATAGGTTGAACTAGAGCCTTCATGTTTGGGTTATTGTGACTTTAGATTGGTGTCTAGGCTGTTTTATAACCTAAGTGGGGCAAAGTGTAACCCTAGGGTGCAAGCAAAGGCCTAGGCTTGCAACATAGGATGAAGAAGCCTTGTTCCTAGAGGGGCTGTTTGGAGATGGGCAGCTTGATCTCCCAAGGGGTTTGGCGAGTCACCCTTGTGCCCTTGTGATCGCCTAGTGGCTGCCCCATTTGGCAAAGATTCTGGACCAAAGGGTGAACTAGGTGGAAGCTCGCCAACCAACTTGGCGTGTCGCCCTTCTCCCCTTTAGTCCGCCAAGTGGACTGCCCATTTAGTGAGCTCACTGGAACAAAAGGGCGAGCGAAGGGTGCACTTGGTGAGTTGCCTAGTGGACTTGGAAAGCCCAAGTGTCCAAAGGGCGATATTGGACGGACAAGGGTAGAATTTTTAAGTTACAACTTTAAGGGTCCTTAGTTATTCTCCAAAGTTAAGTCCCTATTATTCTATGTGTTTCCTAGCAACTATAAAACCTTTTTAGACCTAAATTCTTTCATTTAAGTCAATCCAAATAGAATCAAAAGAAAACCCACCTCCCCTCAAATATTTCTCTCCCTAGAGATCCTCCATTAGAAAAGAAGAAGAAGGGAGTCATTGAAGCTAGAGTTTGGTGATTCCAAGGCATTTCTTCATCAAATTTCTTGTGGAATCTTAGTAAAGGTATGGTGATCCTTCATCTAAGGTTATCTTTCACCCTAGAGTCAATTTCAAAGAAGTTTTCAAGGTTTTCAAGTTTCATCCAAAACCTAGATTTCACTCAATCGCATGGGTTCTTGCATCAAACGTTTTCAAATGACAAGTTATGATTATATTGATGTTTAATTGATTATTTAATATGAAAAGCTCTATGAACCCATTATTTCTCTATATTCCTAAATTTGGCCTGATGAAGTGTGTTTGTTGATAATGAATGAATAATGATGGATTTATGATTAGGTTGATTTAGATTATTGATTTGTATCATATCTATGTATAATTGTGGAGAATTGTTGGTTAATTGAGGATTAGTGATCATAGCCTTGAAAAGGGCAAGTTGACCTAATTTCATGTAGAATATAGAATTGTGATTAGATTGTTTATCCACTTAAAAGGTAGAGGTGTTTACTTACTATGTACATTGTGATCATGGCCTTGAAGGCATAATTTTATGGATTGAAGTATTATCATGATGTTGTATATATGAATGTGATGTGAAGCTTGTGTGTGATCTAAGGGAATGAAAGATGATCTTGTTTAGAAGCTACTTGTGCTAGGATTGAATGTTATCTTTCTATTAACACTTGTGAATGATGGTGATTATGTGAAAGTATATTCTCACATACACACACACATGAATTAATGTATGAATGAAGTTTAATGTTAATGTTAATGAATGTGAAGTACTATTTGAATGGTTATTCTCATATTGTACTCTAATGAATGTAATGACTTGTTGTGAAATGACTTTCTCACATTAAGGGGGTTCTTATGTGAAAGGCTATTCTCATATTTGAATCTATGAGTTTTCCAATGAATGAATGTTGGGTTGGGATGGATGCTCATCCGGGAGTTGAGGTGGAGTGTCTACTAACAATCCCTATATCCCCTTTTAACGAATGTTGGGTTTGAGATGGATACTCATCCATGAGTTGAGGCAGAGTATCTAGTAGAAATATCTTATCCCTTAATGAATGAATATAATGAATGTCAAATACTCAGTGGGGAATAATATTAAGCACCGAGAGGATATGAAATAGGGTGGATACTCATCCGAGAGTTGAGGTGGGGTATCTTGTAGCAACCTCTTGAGATGGATGCCCATCCATGAGTTGAGGCGGGGTATCCTATAGAAATCTCCCTATCCCATAACTATGTGCCCACGTAGATCTATAACTAGTGGATCCACTTAAGCTAAAATGACTGGTCCTACCTTAGGCAAGTAGGAATCCCTTATCCGGTGAGGGTGCTACCAGGATTCCATGTCAAGCTCTCATAGTCTATGTCGGTTAAGGCTTACCCCCACAAACTAATGAACTATGGTTTCTTAAGGATGTACTACTTAGGGTAGGTGGTGGAATGGGACGCCATCTATGCATTGCATAAGTAGGCATTTGAGAGAGGTCATTGTGTGTTCCTTATGATGTAATGAAGTTAATGAATGGGTTCTTATTATGACTTTTATGAGAATGTTGATATAATTTCAAATGGATGAATGTGCTTTTAAGGTAATGAAGCTAATGAAGAATGTTGACTCTTAATGCTTATATGCTTAAATGTATATGATGCATGCTATACTTGGATTGTGTATATGAGTTACTTTCTTGTCATGTCTTATTGAAAATGAAGGTGCCTTGTCTATGGTGACTTCAAAGGAGTACTTAGTGTGAGTAGTTGTATGGGATGCTACTTGCACATTGCATAAGTATGACTTAGAGTTGTCTTACACTACCACAAAAATCAGTTTTAGCGGCAATTATTTAATGACAATAATATAAATGGCATGTTCGTCAAAGCTATATTAGACAAATTATTGCCATTAAATAATTGCCGCTAAAATGACAATCATTTATATTTTGTTAGCGGTAATTAAAAATCATGAAATTTGTCTAATAAACTTGTACTAGAGAATCAACATGGCACAATAAAACTTTTGTTTTCTACAATTGCTAGGTGCAGTAACATTGCATCTTGTTGACATTTCTCCAAGAAGCCTCTTCTTGTCACTTCACCCAGTTTCTGATATTCTACAGCCTCTTAGATTTATTATCCAATGATCTGATGTTGCTTGCATAGTAAATGAAATACCCAATCTCTTGCGCAATTGTCTGCATCAATAAATCTATGACTTTTTCCACAACTTGAGATAAGAATTAGAACATTCCAGCTCGTGATGGATTACAGTAAAATTAGTAAAAAGTATTAGATGGAGTAGAAAGCTTGTTAAACCACACATTTCGTGAAAAATGTAATTAAGGAACAATTTCATACCCCTGCGTGATATACTATCAAGTAAATCAGCCAATGACATATGATCATCTTATGCTTAATGGTATCAACGTCATATGATACTTGATTTTGTCTTGGAGTGTCTTCTGATTTCTAATTTAAGTAAGGATGGTCTTGGTAAGGATGGTATTTGTTCCCTGTTATTTTCTTCAAATTTGTACTCTTGAGTTTTCTTCTACAGGTTTAAAGAAATATAAATAAGTAACTCATTTAATAAGATTTTGATGTTAAACCTAAATTAACCCAATAAGGTGCTCTGTACAGCTACAAATTCTACATGTTGTAATGAACTAAATTCATCAAATTTACTGTAGTACGGGATGACGAGGAAAACCGGCCATTTTTTGTAATGGAAAGTATCTCGTGGAATTAATCGAGGTGCAAAAGATGGCATGGATACCATGGTCATAAAATTTGGTTAGTTGACATTAGAGGGGCTAGTTTGTAAAAGCCTTTGTGTGTGAGTGAGTGACTGTTATGGGAATGTTTAGTGTTAAAGAAGTAGTTTGTTAGTTACTAAACTTATTTTTAAATTCGGGTGCATATACGTTTCTTTTTTTATTAGAAGCATGAATCAGTTTTTGTTTCTTTTTACTCAATCTGAAGCACGCAGCAAGAGGTAATCTCTCTTTCTCTTTTTTTCCGCTCGATCTCTCTTTCTGGATTTCTCAATCAGTCATTCTCGTTTCTTTTTTCTCGATAGAAGGTGAGTGCATATCAACTATTTTTATGCTACTGCAATTTATTTATTTTTCCGGTCAAGTTTCTGTTACTTGTCTCAAGCTTACACTATTTATCTTTGTGATTGTTTTAATGCATTATCTTAAAGTCGCTTTTGATAATATTGTAGTTTTAAAACTTCTTTTCCTAAAATTTAGTTGTACAATATAATTTTTTCATCTAGTGTGTTGATTTTTACTAGGTTTATGATGCCAATAGTGGCAATGAACAAGCAATATAAGCACTGCTCAAGTCGTCAAGTGTCAACAAGTTCTTTCTTCTCACAGGGTAATCCTTTTTACCATGCATAATCGTGCGTATCAACTATCTATTCTTTTAGTAAATCCTCTCTTCTAGTTCATATATGGTTGTGCTTCTATTATGAAAGAACAAAAATGATATCAAGTTCTAGTCTCTTCGTGTTCATTTTTGTATCGTATTTTACTTTGTTTTAGGTAGTGGGAGTGGGTGCTACATAGGTTCTATTATGGAATAACACATAAATGATATCATGTTCTTTCTTTATTATTGTTGCAATGCTAATTTTTCTTAAAGGTGATTTGATTTGTTCATATATTTTCTAGATCAAAGACAATTGTTCATATAGTGAAAAAAAGCTTTCAACTTTTCATCTATGCATTACTTTCTACATTATGTTCCTGTTTTTATTTTTTTCTAATTTTGGAACTTTGTGCTTCTCATTGATAGTTTAACAGTATGGGGATGTCTAAGATCAACGAAAATCATATGGTAAGATTCATTAATCTTTTCAAGTGTGTTATGTGCTACATTATGTTCTTGTTCTTGCATATTCAAAACTTGGTACTTCTCTTGACATTGATTACTCATTTCTTGTAATCTAACCATTTGCTGCTATATGTGTACACAGAGATATTCATTGAAATGGTGAGATTGTTCAAGAAATGACATTGATCTAGAAAGCTGACACATTTTGCATTACAAAAAAAAATTGTGGCTTAATAGCCTTGTTTTCTTCATTGTTGAACACATTTTTGTTATTGTGGTGATTCATACTTTCTATTATGAATGTATTAAGATTGTTTGTTCTTATTTTAAATAAATGACATTGTTTTGAGTTTGGTAATTCTTCTTTACTACCTTCGAACTTGTCTCTTTTGTGCATTCTATTTTTGATGTTATAAAAGAGGGTTAAATATGTAGATTAAGGTGAATTCATGATCAATTTTAAGTCATTACACTAATTGAGTGACAATTATTGTCTTTGCCGACAATAGCAAAAGCCACAAATGTGCTTGTTCCTAAGGTAGTTTTAATAGCAATAGTAAAGGCCGCTAAATAAATGCCGCTAAAAGTAATTACTTTTAGCGGCAATAATAAGGGTCTTTACCGGCACTCGACATAAATGCCACTAAAGGCTTTAGCGACATTGGTTCCAATGGCATTTAATCAAATGCTGATAAATGTATTTATGGCAGTAAATATTGCCGCTAAAAGGAAAATCTATTGCCACTAGAAGTCTCTTATTGTGTAGTGTTAGATGTTGGTCTTAATGTGATGATGTGATTAATGTAATGGTTATGTTTCTTATATGCTCTATTGTGTAAAGGTGAGAAGGATGAATGGTAAGTTCACTTTTGATGACCTTAAGGTGGTGCCTTAGTGTGGGTGGTGGTATAGGACGCTACCCATACATTGCACAAGGTATAGCTTGAAGGTTACTTGAGGTGGAGGCTTAAGATAAAGGTAAAGGTTTATATGTGATTTTGACAAAACGTGAATTATGTGACTTTGTATGTTGGTTGTGACTTATATTATGCCTCTTGTATCAATGATCATGAAATTTTACTAAAAAGGCATAAAACTATGACTTTCAACAAAATGTCCCTTTTTAGCATGTTTTTGCATGGTCATCATACGTAGTACATTTTGTGTGCTAACCCATATTTCTCCTATTTTTACTACAAGTGTAGGTTCCAGCAAATGATCGTTCCTAGCTAGAGTTGAAGTGCTTGGATAGAGTTTTCTCCAAGACTTGGTATGTCTTCATATATTCGAGGACAAGGATTTGTATTGTTCTAGTTTCTTTATGTTTGAGACTTTTGTAATAGACATTTTAATATTTTTGCCTGTAAAGGGCCATAACCCTATCTTGATAAATTTTTTCTTAAAATGGCCATGTGAGACTTAGAATTCCGCTGCTTTATAAATGAGTCTTCAATAGTTGATTTTAAATGAAAAGTTGTTATTCTAGGATGATGTCTCATAAGCCACGTCTAGTACAATCTTGTTCATGAGTTTGAAGCGCGCCACATTTATGAATGAGAGGCTATAAGATGATTAGGAAGTACCACTTCTTTCATTACTCTTAAGTTGTGCGATAGAGTTTAACTCTATAGAGTCTTTCTCCTAATCCTTATCCATTGGTCTATAGGATATGTCTACTCGAAGGGCTTTCGCTAAAAGTAATGAGGAATACAATGTGAATCAAGGAGCTCCTCCTCAAGCTTCTCAAGCTCAGGTTGATCCTTTAGCTGATAATATAACCATTGCGGATTTTAGGCCGACTTTCCAAATTTTGGATCAAGTCGTGATGGCTCAAGACAATAGAGAGGTGATTGCTCCCATGAACCCTAGTTTGAATTCAACGGCTTCAAGAGTGAGGGATTTTGCAAGAATGAACCCTCCAGAATTTTATGGCTCCAAAGTTGAGGAAGACCCCCAAGAATTTATCGACGAGGTCAGTAGGTACTTGCTATTATGGGGGTGACTTTGTTAGAGAAGGAGGATTTAGTCGTTTACCAATTGAAAGGTGTTGCTCAAGTGTGGTATAATCACTGGAAGGAGGGGTAGCCGGTAGGATCCGGTCCCGTAGAGTGGGAAGTGTTTAAATCTCCATATCTTGATAGGCTCGTTCCCCTTGAGTTGAGGGAAACTACGATGCAAGAGTTCATTAATCTTCGTCAAGGAGGTATGAGTGTGAAGGAGTATGCTCTAAAGTTCACCAAATATCCAAGTATGCTCCAACTATAGTGGCGGATTAGAGGGCTAAGATGAATAATTTTGTGATGGAAGTGTCCGACATGGCAGTTAAAGAATGTCATACGGCAATGGTTGTTCAAGATATGGATATGTCACGTCTCATAGTGCATGCCCAACAAATGGAGGAAGAGAAAATTTAAGAAAGGAAAATATAGGTTAAAAGAGCTAGGACCGGTGATGGGAACTTCACCAATACTTTAACTCCTCGGATTCTAGTAGACTAATCTAGGGGCTAAGTGCTAGGCATGAACTAGAGAATTGGGTATTAGAACCCTCCACGAGTGTCAAGACGAGTCGTCAAGAGCACCACGGCTCATGGTGGTACCCATGATGCCTAGGCAGTAGCTAAACAATGATGCCTACCTCTCACGAGAGCCTAGACGGCTCGTGGTGGTCACCACAAATCGTGGGACCACTCGTGGTTGTGAGGCAATAGCTTCACAAGGCTTCCCAAAATAGAGACCCTCCCCACTAGCCACTACACGGCTCGTGAAGGCCACCATGGGCCGTGGTAGGGGTCGTGGTTATGATTTATATTTTTAGGGATTAAGGAGTGGCAAGCTAGGCTATTGGTCAAGGGCCAAGAGCATCACAACGGTCCGTGAAGCCCCACACGGACTGTGAAGTCGTCCGTGAAGGGTTTTCATTACAGTTAGAGTGTAAACGCAACTTTAAATGATCATATCTCTTAGCTCAAAAGGAAATAGATGATCCATGAACCATAGAATTAAAGGCCTTTTAGTCCTCTTTCCCACTCGACCGAGTTTGCCCAATTCCCATCTCAGAGTAAAATGTTTTGCCCAAACTAGTGAAGCACTTTCCGGCGGAAAATTCTTCACGACCCGTTAGACAGGCCGTGGTTATGATAACGATCCGTGAAGGTATCCTTCATGCAATTTCGGTAGTAAACAGTCGGGGAACTTCATTTATTGCAAGACCCATACTAAATTCCAAAAAGCTCTCCTCTTAAATATTTCTCTCTCTAAAAGTTGAAGAAGAAGATAGAGCTTGAATCTAGATCAAGAACAATAATCCATTGTTGCAATCTTTGAGAGACTTTGTATCCAAGGTATGTTAGCTTATTTATCCATGGATTCTTCCTGTCACGACCCAGGGGTACCCCCTAGGTGTAACATGGCGTACTTGACTCCCAAGGGGTCTCATACAAGCCCTTAGAATAATCATAACAGAAGATAATAGAAAAATACGGGGAATTTAAAACTTCTTTTAAACTAACAATCGAAAACATTTTCATAAGCAAGCGGAAGTCTTTACTGCACTTTTGTCTCAAACCATCTATTAAACTCTTCAATAAAACTCTTGGGATGCAGCCCATACAAGTCTAAAACATAAAAGAATGACATAAAGGAAATATGGGTTTGTCATCGAAGCTATGAGGACTCAGCAAATCTTCAACTCTTCTTGCCTCTTAGAAACCTACCTTCCAGAGGAACTTAATCTCCGAAACCCTACATTTGATTAGAATGTAGGCAAAGTATGCGTTAGTACAAAATATACCAAGTATGAAATCTAGCACAACATCCTAAGAGCATCTGAAAATGATTGTCAACATTAGACATAAACATAAGAGATAATAACATAGTCATAGCATAATCTCTAACATAAGCATCATATAATCATAAGTCAACATAAGACATAGTGAAAGAGCACAGGAGATAAGTCATAATCATATAAGCATAATTGACTCTTAGTCATCTATACCATAATAGCACCATTCTCAACTAACCTCAAAAGCATACATGTGCAAAGCAATAATAGCATCCCATAATACCACCCAAGCGAAGTATTCCTTTTTGGCCATCTCAATCATAGTCTATATACATGGTCAACTCTTAAGCTTCTCTACCATAAGGGTACCATACTCCTAAGTAACCTCAAGGCACACTTGTGCAATTCTTGAAAGGGACCCCATACTACCCTTCACACTAAGCATAACCTTGAACTCATCCTAGTCATATTCACCCTCATTTGGTCTTACTATTGGCTTACTACATGTAGAAAAAGGAACTATCACCTTTAGTCAAACACTTCTTGGAAGGCAACTATAGCAACAACCCAAGCTAAACTATACTATTTAAAGGAACCCTTCATACCTAGCCTTAAGTCATACTTGTGCAATGTATGAATAGCATCACATACTACTATCCACACTAAGTACTCCTTTACACTATCATGAATACTCACTAGTTGGGGGACTAGTCCCGCTTGACTATTTACCTCTACGCAGTTAAGGTACTTCTCTTCTTACTACAAAGCAAGACATCACACATGAATGAGCACAAATCATCAATTCAAGGCTACCAAGGAATAGCACCCTACTAGGCTAGAGAAAGCTAATAATCTAACTAACATGTCTTCATTCTGCTAAGTCAAACTACCATGGATGTCATACTATCATGCAAGTCCAAGCTATTTAAGAAAGGATACCAATGTCCCATCCTACCTCCCATGCAACACATCCCACGATGATATGCAAGCTATCCTTAGAAGAGGGAGATCCTCAATCCTAAACTACCATGAGTACCACTAACTCAAGCTACCCTTGACATGCCTCTTCCAATGCAAAGTCAAGCTATCCTTACATGCATACCAAGATGCTAATTTAAGCAATCCTTAGGAGAGTGTGATTCTCAATCCCAAGCTACCATTAGGAGAGTATATGTCCTCAATCCTAAAGCTACCATGAAGTGGTCATGGCCTAACCAAATCAAGCTACCATGAAGTGGTCATGGCCTAACCAAATCAAGCTACCATGAAATTCATTTTACAATGCTAGTTCAGGCTATCTATAGGAGAGTATAAATCCTCAATCCTAGGATACCATGAAATGGTCTTGTCTTACCAAGTCAAGCTACACATGAAGGGATGATATATCACAACTTTAATGCTATTCTAGTCTATCATACTTTGATTCATTTTAGGTTACTAAGCCAACCTAGAATCATTCTATGTGTGAGAACCTTGGATCTCCTAGCATATTCATGCCTAAATGTGTAAGAGAGAAACAATACACAACAAGATTACATCATATTGACTTTTTCCCCAAAGCCCTAACATTTATAACTACAAGCCTTATTATCAACCTTAAATTCATTCTATCATCATTCATGCCTAGATTACAATACATTCAATCACATTCTTCATTACTGGGTGTTTCTAGTCATAATTCATCATAAAGGCTCAATTTCATCTTTATAAATCAAGACCCGTCATATTCAATAAATTCTAGTTCAATTCATGATTATATGTTCCTAACCTTGAACAATTACTACCCATGACATTAATTTAAGAAGATCACTTTTTAACGTTCAATTTAACCTCTAATGGCATAAACCCACAAATATCACATTAATCAATTTACACTACGGTTTACCATAGAAATCACATAAATTCATCATAATATCACTACAAAAATCCTAAATCAATCATAATTGGGTATTATCCACTAGATTGGAATCAAACCCAAACCCTACCCACAATGTAAGAAGAACCCTAGCTAGAATTGGGTTTTTGATTTCTCAATTGCGGGGTTTCTAAGGGGCTCTTCGGGTAGAAGAACCCATAGATGAATAAGCTAAACATACCTTTAACCAAATCCCTAACACAAGCTTTTAACAATGGAGGTTTTTCTTGATCCAATCTTCATGCTCTATCTTCTTCTTCTTCTTCTTGGCTTTTCTAGAGAGAGAAATATTTTTAGAGAAGAGTGTTTTGGGGATTTTATTTGGGTCTTGGAATAAATGATTCAATTGGGTGAGTTTTGGGGTTAAAATGACTTAAATAGGGGTCCTAGGCTTGGGCAATATGACATAACTTTGAGTTAAAACGAATGGGAAAATCCCCAAGAAGTTACCTAGATTTTAACTGCCGAAATGGAATGATGGACGCCTTCACGGATCGTCATCATCACCACGGCCCGTCAAACTGGTCGTGAAGAATTTTCAGCATGACATTGCTTCACAATTTTGGGCATAACTTTTTACCCCGAGATCGGAATTGGGAAAACTTGGTGATGTTGGAAAGAGGACCCAGAGACCTTTAATTGGATAGGTAATGGCCCACCTAATTGATTTTAAGCGAAGAAATATCATCATTTGAAGTCGACCCTACACTCTAAGTCAAATGAAAACCCTACAAAGAGGACTTCAAGGTCCGTGTGGGGCTTCACGGACTGTTGTAATGCCCTTGGCCCTTGACCAGAATCCTAGCTTGCCACCCCTTAACCCCCCAAAAATCTAACTCATTACCACGACCCCTCCCACGGCTCGTGGTGGCCTTCATGAACCATCTAGTGGCTCGTGGGGAGGGTCCCTATTTTGGGAAGCTTTGTGAAGCTATTGCCTCACCTCTACGGGTGGTCCCACAATCTATGTTGACCACCATGAGCCATATAGGATCTCGTGGGTGATAGGATGTTTTCATTAGCTACTGCCTAGGCATCATGGGCACCACCACGAGTCGTGGTGCCTTCACGACTCGTGTGGGCACTCGTGGAGGGTGCCAAGGCCCAATTCTCTATTTTATGCCTAGAACTGAGACCCTAGCTTAGTCTACTAGATTCCGAGGTGTTATACTTCCATCCATGGAGCCCCCTAGAAATCCCCAATTTGATAAAGAACTTCCCCAATTCAAGTTAGGTTTCTTCAATGTTGTGGGTTATGATGGATGTTGATCCAATTGAGTAAATATTGATTGTTTATGATTAAATTAGTAGTGAATCATGATATTAAGATGAAATTATATGTTTCCATGGTTAACCCTAGTCTAGTCGTTGAAATTGAAGAATGTGGGTTTATGCCTTGTGAAGTGAAATTGAGGATTGATGATATGTATAATAATTTTTCAACAATAGAAGTATGTAAACATGAATTGAATTAAAATAAGGCATATATAATGGATAATGACTAGTAATGATTGAGATTGAGTCTTTATGATGATATATGACTAGAGTTTTTTAAGAATGAAGAATGTGACTAGAATGTCTTGTGATGTAGATGTGTATAAGGATTGTAAGAAGTAAAGTTGTGAGAGTAAGGCTTGTAGTCATCAATGTTGATCACTAGGGCTTTGAGAGTTAAGCTAATATGATGAATTATGTACTTTAAGGCTCAAAAAGTGAAGCTAATATGATCACGGTAGACTACTAGATAGAGTTGTTGTGGAAGGACTTCACCCACATGACCTATATTATGAAAGCTTGAGATTATGCATGTTCTTATAGAACCTATGTAAATGCTTTATGAACACTTTGAGAGTGAAGTGTCTATGATTATGACATGTAGATGTGTTGATTGAAAGGTTATTCTCATGGACACATAATGAACATGATGTGAAAGGTTCTCACATAGAATGATTCTAGGTTGAAAGGTTTCCTCACCTAAATGAATCAAAGCATGTTAGACTATAATATCTTGAAGTTGTGATATAAGATCCCTTCATGTATAGCTTGAATTGGTAAGACAAGACCATTTCATGGTATCTTAGGATTGAGAAATCATACTCTCCTAAGCGTAGCTTGAACAAGCATTATAGAATGCCTTTATGGTAGCTTGAGTTAGTAGAACTCATGGTAGCTTAGGATTGAGAAATCATACTCTACTAAGGGTAGCTTTAACTAGCATTATGGAATGCCTTCATGGTAGCTTGAGTTAGTAGGTCTCATGGTAGCTTAGGATTGAGGAATAATACTCTCCTAAGGGTAGCTTGAACTAGCATCATAGAATTCCTTCATGGTAACTTGAGTTAGTAGATCTCATGGTAGCCTAGGATTAAGGAATCGTACTCTCCTAAGGGTAGCTTGAACTAGCATTATAGATTGCCTTTATGGTAGCATGACTTGGTTAAGCCAATACCATTTCATGGTAGCTTAGGATTGAGAAATCATACTCTTCTAAGGGTAGCTTGTACTAGCATCATATAATGCTTGCATGGTATCTAGGATGGAGCACTTGTACCCTTCCTTGAATAGCTTGGACTAGCATGATAGTATGTTCTACATGGTAGTTTGACTTAGAATAATGTAGTCCTGTTAGTTAGATTATTATCTTAGTCTAGCCTAGTAGGGTGCTATTATTTGGTAGCCTTGAATTGATAACTTGTGATCATGAATGTGCGATGTTTTGCCTTGTACTAAGAAGAGAAGTACCTTAAATAAGTAGAGGAAAATAATAAAGAAGGACTAGTCCCCAACAAATAAGTTAGTATGATAGCCTAAAAGTTGTACTTAGTTTGGGTAGGATTATGGGGTCTTATACATGCATTGCACAAGTATGACTTGAAGCTACTTATGAAGTGTTCTCTTATATGATGTATGTCCTTTCAACCCAAGCTCTTGTGCCTGCTTTAGCTAGCCGGAGGCCGTAACATAAATCTCTTTCTTGAGTTGCATACCAAGTTAGGATTCCTAGGAGAAGAGAAGACTGGAGTTGGAGGAGGCTGAATAGAAACTTATTCTTGCCCCCTTCCCTTATGTTGTTGAAAGGCATTCTATTCTGCACGTAAAATTGAAATAAGGCCCCCTTTAGAGATATGGAAAACATTTGCTTTTGGTTGCTAAACACCATTCGTGGCATTCTTGCCTTGGTCGGGGTTGTTGCTATGGTTGCCTTCTGTAACACTCTAGAAAACTAATGAACTAAGCTAGAGTCTAATATGTAGTCTAGTAGCCTATATGGGGTTAACGTAAACAAAAGAGTCTTAAAATAATCTCCCCTACATAATACTAATGTTTTAGGACCTAACCGTCAAGGCATGACCCTCCCCAAGGGTCCTTGAGAAGGACCAAGAGGCTTCCCTAAAAGCTGTCAAAAACAACTTGACCCACGAAATGGTCACCCACAGGCCATGGGTGGACTCATGGACTGTAGGTGGGGATCGTGAGTCGAGGCAAAACCTCCCCCAATTTTCTCAAAGTATTTATCTGAGCTACGAGCATACAGTATGGTACATGGACCCAATCATACCCCGTGGGTGGGTCTCGTGAGTGAGGTCTGGACCTTGGACAAAATGACAAGCCTCACACCCAACCCACAAGTGACTAGTATGGTCCGTGGGTCCATCCATGCCCCGTGGGTGGGGGTCGTGGATGGGGCCTGTAAAGCTATCTCAAGTTTCGGCCTAGGGTGAGTTAATTTAGGTAAATTCTATTTTAATTATTCAAGGGTGGGGATGGTTTATATTGTATATTTAGACATATATAAGTAGTTATTAACTATTAACCACCTATTTAACACCACATAACTCACAAGACTCAAACTAAGAACCAACTCCCCACTCCAATATTTCTCTCTCTAAGACTCCATTGAAGAGCAAGAACAAGGTCAAGTCTAGGGTTCAAGGAGCATCCTTTCTTCTTCAATTTCTTGTGGAAATCATCATAAGCTATGGTGGATTTTAATCTGTAGGTAGCTATCACCCATAGAGCCCATTCAAACTTGGATTTTAAGATTCCAATTTCCCCCAAAAACCTAGGGTTCAATCTATGTCATGGATCTTCTTCCAAAACGTTTTCAATTGTTTAATTATGGTTTATTATGATGAATTATGATTGGATTAATGTATTATTGTTGAATTATGATTAAAATCCCCCTTGGACCCATGAATCCCCCATCTTTCTAAAATGTGAACTATGGTGTGGGTTAAATGATTATGGGATCATATCAATTTATTATGTTTACATTTATTAAGTTGTTGAATAATGATATCCCTCTATATAATGTGGTGATTCTAGAATTTTGGGTTGAATTTGATTCATAGCCTTGAAGGACAATTTATGTGGGTTTGAACATGTTGATGAGAATTATGTATAAGCTTATGATTCGTTTAGATAGTGGAGATCCTATGAATATTTTGTAATTGTGGTATTGTTGCAAGATCATTCTCCCCATATCCTTACACATGATTATGCATGAATTTTCTATGACTATAATAATGTTGTTGTGTTGATTGAAAGGTTGTTGTCATGAAACACTATAAACATGATGTGAAAGGTTTACTCACATATTAATGATTCTAAGGTTGAAAAGATATTCTCACTTAATGAATCCATGAGCTACCATGATACAATGTTGTTTTGAGTGCTAGCATTCTTTCATGAACATAAATTTAGAGTAAAGACTTAACAGAAATATTAAAGGGAATTAAGCTTAGCACCGAGTGGATATGAATATGAGATGGAAGCTTTTACGTCAGTTAGTTCGGCTTCCCAGTGGGTTCCTTTTATATCAGTTAGTTCGGGTTCCCAATATGGTTATCTCATGAGATGGAAACATTTTACCTCAGTTAGTCCGAGTTTCTAGTAGCAATCTCCTTATCCCATAACTATGTCCCCACATAGGCCTTTAGCTAGTGGATCCACCTAAATGGTAAACATGTTAGTTCTACCTTACGCAAGTAGGACACCTCTTTTTGGTGTGGGGCATGACACAAGATTCCATGTAGCTCACATGGTCTATGTCGGTTAAATCTATATTTCCCTACATGACAGGAACATGATCCATGACATGACAAGAACAAGAATATGAACTATGAACAAGAACATGAGTTATGTACAATGATTACTTGAGAGGTTTTACTTTGAGAGTGATTGTGGTATGTGCTTTTATGACATGATGCTTCATGAGTTAATGCATGCTTTACATGATTATGAACATGAACATGAACTATACTTATGACTTCTTAATGAGCTTGCTTAGTGTGAGTGGGGGTGTGGGACTTCACGTATACATTGCACAAGTAGACTTATAAAGGGGTTATGGTGTGGTTTCCTTATGCTATGAAGATATGTGAATCCATGTATGCATGATATGAATTGTTGCTATGAATGACTCTTAGCCTATGAGTGTTGGCTACAGATGAGGTCAAGGTAAGTTATTCATGATTATGGTAGCCTAGGGTTTCTTATGAAATGGTTTGACTATGTAATTACTTTAAATGTGCATGATGGTCCTTAAAGTTGAATAAGTGCATGGTTTCAACTAAAATTTCCCTTTTCACATAATTTAAGGATTTTTATGCATGGCTTCCATACTTAGTACAATATTTGTGCTAAGCCATATTTTCTACATTTTCTTATAAGTGTGGGTTTCGGTTGTTGAGGTTTACTTCTCCTGTGAGTCCTCAGGGTTCGAGGACAAGTCTTATTCATTTCTAGTTTCCTTTTGTACTTTTCATTTTCAAGACTATGTTCTAAAGGGCTATGTCCTTAAGATTGTATTCTATTGTATTAGATGGTTTCTTTGAGACAAGCTCTAGACTCTTATATTTCTTTTATGAATAAGATGCTTTTATTGTAAAAAAAATTAAATTCTGCATCATTTCTATTACTTATGTTCATTATTATGCAAGGGCTTGTATGTGACCCCTTCAGGGTCAAGTACGCTGTGTTACGTCTAAAAGGTACCCCTGGGTCGTGACAAACTTGGTAATCAGAGCACAAGGTTTAGAATGATTCTAGGATAATGTCTCATGAACCACATCTAGTAGAGTCTTGTTCATGAGTGTGAAGCGTGCCACACTTATGAATGAGAGGCTATAAGATGTTGAGGAACTTTCACTTCTTTCATTACTATTTAGTCGTGCCTTAGAGTTTTAACTCTATGAATTCCTTTTCTTAACCCTTCTCTTGTGTCTATACGATGTGAATACAAGAAGGGCGACCGTAAGAATGATGGAAGAGGAGATTGTGAATGAGGGAGTTCGTCCCCAAGATTCTCAAGTTCCTCAAGCTCCTAATGATGAGAGGGCTATGATGAATGTGGAAATAAGGTCGGCTCTCCAAATATTGACCCAAGTTGTGATGGGCCAAGTAAATAGGGATGCTAGAGCTCATATGAACCCTAATGAGAGCACTGTGGCTTCAAGGTTGAGAGATTTCACAAGAATGAACCCTCCTAAGTTATTTGGTTCTAAATTTGGTGAAAACCCTCAAGAGCTCATGGAAGAGGTCTACAAGATAATTGATGATATGTGGGTGACTTCTAGAGAGAAAGCAGAGATATCCGCTTACCAATTGAAAGGTGTGGCCCAAGTATGGCATACACAATGGAAGAGGAATAAGCCTAAAGGAGCGGGACCCATAGGTTGGGAAGTGTTCAAGAAAGAATTCCTTGATACGTTCTTTCCCCGAGAGAAGAGGGAAGCCAAGGTGGAAGAATTTATCAACCTTCGTCAAGGAGGTATGGGTGTTGAAGAATATTCTCTAAAGTTTACCGAATTGTTCAAGTATGCTGCATCTTTGGTGGCGGATCCTAGGGATGAGATTAGTAGCTTTGTGACAGGGGTGTCTAGTTTGGTGAGAAAAGAATGTCGTTCGGCTATGCTTCATGATAACATGGATATATTCCGTCTTATGGTGTATGCTAAACAAATGGAGGATGAGAAACTTCAAGAATAGAATAGGGAAGTGAAAAGGCCTAGGACCGATGATGGAAATTCTTCCAAGGGTAATTCAGAGGGTCAAGGGCGACCAAGGTTCAAGAGAAGGTTCTCCAACCAAGGCTCATCTAGTTCTCCAAAGGTCAGAAAATATAGGGTGATTAACCCTAAGCCTCAAGGAGGCAATAATGGTGGGTCTTCTATGACAAGGCCTACTTGTGCCAAGTGTGGCAAAAAACATGATGGTAAGTGTCTTGTTGGCACGGATGGTTGTTTTCATTATGGGAAGAGTGGTCATATGGTGAGAGATTTTCCCATGCTAAAGGTCAAGGAAGAGAGGGCAAGCAAGACCCTCCTAGTGGTTCAAATTCTTATGCTCCCAAAAAGAACCGCTTCTATGCTATTCAATCTCGAGGTGACCAAGAGAGCTTCCCGAATGTGGTGACCAGTATGTTCCAAGTCTTTTTTATTGATGTTTATGCTTTGTTGGACCCCAGTGCCACTTTGTCATTTGTTACACCTTTTGTGGCTATGAAATTTTAAATACTTCCCTAAGTGTTTTTAGAGCCTTTTTCGGTGTCTACCCCGATTGGTGACTTGGTAGTGGCAAAAAAAGTCTATAGGAGTTGTCCTATTTCTTTATCTCATAAAGTAACTTTGGTTTATTTGATAGAGCTAGACATGTTAGACTTTGATGTCATTTTGGGTATGGATTGGTTGCATACATGTGTTGAGTCTATTGATTGTAGAACTATGGTGGTTAAGTTTCAATTTCCAAATAAGACTACGTTAGAATGGAAGGGGGGAAATTCTATCCCTAGAGGTCGATTTGTTTCATGTCTAAGAGCTAGAAAAATGATCTCCAAGGGTGCATTTACCATATTGTTAGTGTTATGGATGTTGAGTCCGAGACTCCTTCTTTATAGTAGGTCCTTGTGGTGATTGAATTTCCAGAAGTCTTTCCCGATGACCTGTCCTGGCATTCCTCCCGAATGGGAAATAGATATTGGCACTGATCTCTTTCCGGATACGCAACCTATATCCATTCCTCCTTATAGAATGGCTTCGGTCAAGTTGAAAGAGTTGAAGGAGCAATTCTAGGATTTACTAGACAAGGGTTATATCCAACCGAGTATCTCTCCATGGGGTGCTTCGATGTTTTTTGTGAGGAATAAGGATGGGCCCCTTAGAATGTGTATAGACTACCACCAATTGAACAAGGTCACCATAAAGAATAAATACCCTCTTCCGAGAATTGATGATTTGTTTGATCAACTCCAAGGGGCTAGCTACTTTTCAAAGATTGACCTTCATTCGGGTTACCATCAACTAAGGGTAATAGGGGTTGACATACCCAAGATGGCTTTCCGAACTAGGTATGGACACTATTAATTCCTTGTGATGTCGTTTAGACTAACTAATTCCCCGATGACTTTCATGGACCTAATGAATAGGGTGTGTAGGCAATATCTAAATTCGTTTGTGATCATTTTTATTGAGGATATTTTGATTTATTCAAGAAGTGAGGGTGAATACAAGGACACTTGAGGATTGTATTGCAAGTCCTTAATGACCACCAATTGTATGCAAAGTTTAGTAAATGTTAGTTTTGGTTGAGGTCTGTAGCCTTCCTTAGCAATATCATCTCTAGCAAGGGTATTGATGTTGATCCTAAGAAGATAGATGCGGTTAAGAGTTAGCCTAGACATCTAACTCCCACTGATATTCAAAGCTTTTTGTGTTTTACCGGTTATTATAGGAGATTTGGTGAGGGCTTTTCCTCCATCGCTTCACCGTTAACGGCTTTGACTAAAAAAAAAGGTCATATTTTAGTGGTCGGAGGCTTGTGAGAACTGCTTCCAAGAGTTGAAAGATAGACTCACTTCCTCTCCGGTGTTGACCTTACTGGAGAGTACCGATGGGTTTGTGGTATATTGTGATACTTTGAGTGTAGGGTTGGGAAGTGTGCTCATGCAACATGGTAAAGTGGTTTCCTATGCTTCAAGGGAACTTAAGATTCATGAGAGGAATTACCCGACCCATGATCTTGAACTAGCGGCGGTGGTATTTGCCTTTAAAATATCAAGACATTATCTATACGCGGTGCATGTTGATGTATTCACCGATCACAAGAGTCTACAATATGTGTTTAGCCAAAATGACTTGAATCTCCAAAAAAGATGGTGGTTAAACCATTTGAAGGATTATGACATGAGGGTCCTTTACCACCCCGACAAGGCTAATGTAGTTGCGTATGCCCTAAGTTGATTGTCCATGGGTAGTGTCATGTAGAAGATGAGAAGAAGGAATTAGTTCAGGATGTACATAGTTTGGCCCGGCTGGGTGTCCAAGTAATGGATTCCACCAAGGGTAGAGTCATGATCCATAATGGCTCCTAATCATCCTTTGTAATGGACGTGAATTCCAAGTAATACCTTGATCCCATGTTAATGGAGTTGAAAGAATCGGTACTCAACAAGTTCGTTAAGTCTTTCTCCCAAGGAGGAGATGGGGTGCTTTGGTACCAAGGTCGTTTATGTGTTCCAGATGTTGATATCTTGAGAGAGAAAAATTTAAAAGAGGCTTATGGTTCATGGTATTCAATTCAACTGGGAGACACCAAGATGTACCATGATCTGCGGGAAGTGTATTGGTGGAATGGTATGAAGAAGTATATAGCGGGTTTTGTGGCCAAATGTCCGAATTGTCAACAAGTTAAGGACGAACACCGAAGACAAGGAGGTTTTCCCCAATATATAAATATTCCCACTTGGCAGTGGGAGGATTTGAATATGGACTTTGTTGTGGGTTTGCCTTGTACTCGAAGGCAACATGATTCTAGTTGGATCATTGTTGATAGGATGACAAAATCAGCCCACTTTATTCCCGTCAAGGTTTCATTTTTGATGGATGACTATGAAAAGTTATACATCAAGGAGAGAGTGAAGTTGCGTGGGGTTCCTTTGTCTATTGTTTCGGATCGGGATACTCAATTTACTTCACACTTTTGGAAGGCATTCCAAAAAGGGCTTGGTACCAATGTTAAGCTTAGTACCACTTTTCACCCTCAAATGGATGGTCAAGTGTAGCGCATCATTCAAACCTTAGAGTACATGTTGAGGGTATGTGTTATAGATTTCAGGGTTAATTGGGATGATCATCTATTGCCATGGCTCCTTTTGAAGTATTGTATGGTAGGAGGTGTAGATCTTTGGTTGGTTGGTTTGATGTAGGTGAATTTGCTCTAATTGGTACTGAACTAGTTTATGAGACCATTGAAAAGGTTCGACTCATTAGAGAGAAATTGAAGACGGCCCATAGTCGGCAAAAGTCATATCCCGATGTTAGAAGGAGGGATCTAGAATTTGAAGTTGATGATTGGGTCTATTTGAAAATCGCACCTATTAAGGGTGTGATGAGGTTTGGTAAGAAGGGTAAGCTTAGTCCCCGATATGTGGGCCTATACCATATCTTGAAACGTGTTGGGAAAGTTGTATATCAGTTTGGCTTACCAAATGAGTTGTCTTTGGTTCACCCGGTGTTTGATGTTTCCATGCTTAAGAAGTGCATTGGGGATCCGATATCCATCATTCCTTTAGAGGTTTTAGGAGTTGATGAGATTCTATCCTATGAGGAATTTATGGTAGATATTTTGGACCGGCAAGTGAAAAGGTTGAGAAACAAAGAAGTAGCTTCCGCTAAGGTTTTATGGAGGAATCATTTAGTTGAGGGTGCTACGTGGGAGGCCAAGGCCGATATGAACTCCCGCTATCCTCATCTTTTTCCTTCTACTCCTATTCAAGCGTGACGTAAGTAGTTTTCCTTGAGTTTTTGTGTTTTGGGAGTCATGTGTATTGTATGAGTTTTCCATGATTTATTTGTGTTATGCATGTTCTTGATGAAATTCATGTTTAGTAAGAAAATGAGTTTTATGATTTATGTGTCCCTCATGTTGATTCTGCATTTTTGTATGATAATGGTATATTTGAAATTAAGAGGTGATTTGATGAACATGCTTGGTTATGCTTGTGGGGAAATTATAACATATTGGCTCAATGATGTTGTGTTGAGCTTGCTTTTAGTTTGAGAAGGTAGTTCCTCCTATGAGCATGAGAAATGTTGAATTTCATGCATATTGGGTAGTTAGATGTAGTTCCTACTTTCTTGTATTGCATTGACCATGTCTTCAGATGGAGTTGAAGTTTCCTCCTTCTGAATAATGCATGTAGGGAATAGTGCATTTTTTATGTTTTGCACATTGTTGATGTTTCATGCACGATGGGCTACAAGTCTTGAGTCTTTAAATTAGTTTGGAGTCAAGATCATCATTTGAGGACCAATGTCCCCAAGGTGGAAATAATGTAGCACGCCAGAAAACTAATGAACTAAGCTAGAGCCTAATATGTAGTTTAGTAGCCTAAATGGGGTTAACGTAAAGATAAGAGTGGTAAAATAACCTCCACTACTTAGTACTAATGTTTTAGGACCTTAACGTCAAGGCATGGACCCCCAAGGACCCCCCAAGGGTCCTTGAGGAGGACCAATAGGCTGCCCTAAAAGCTGTCAAAACAGCTTGACCCACGAAATGGGCACCCATGTGCCGTGGATGGACTCACTCCCTTTAGGAGGGGGTAGTGAGTCAAGGCAAGACCTCCCCCAATTTTCCCAAAGTCTCTTTCTAAGCTACAAGCATCCAGTACGGTCTGTGGACCAACTCGCGCCCTTTGGGTTGGGTCTCGTGAGTGAGGTATGGACATTGGCCAAAATGACAAGCTTCAGACCCTACCCACAAGTGACCAGTACGGTCCGTGGGTCCATCCACACCCCATGGGTGGGGGTCGTGGATGGGGTTTGTAAAGCTGTCTCAAGTTTTAGCCTAGGGTGAGTTAATTTAGGTAAATTCAATTTTAATTATTCAAGGGTGGGGACGGTTTATATTGATTATTTACACATATATAAGTAGTTATTAACTATTAACCACCTCTTTAACACCTCATAACTCACAAGACTCAAACTAAAACCCAACTCCCCTCTCTAATATTCCTCTCTCTAAGACTCCATTGAAGAGCAAGATCAAGGTCAAGTCTAGGGTTCAAGGAGAAACCTTTATTCTTCAATTTATTATGTAAATAATCCTAAGGTATGGTGGCTTTTCATCTATGGGTAGCTATCACCCATAGATCCCCTTTAAACTTGGTTTTTAAGATTCCAATTTACCACAAAAACCAAGGTTTTCAATTTATGTCATGGGTCTTCGTCCAAAATGTTTTCAATTGTTTAATTATGGTTTATTATGGTTGATTATGATGAATTATAATTGTATTAATTGAGTATTATTGAATTATGATGAAAATCCCCCTTGGACCTATGAATCCCCCATCTTTCGATATTCTGAACTATGGTGTGGGTTATTTGATTATAGGAGCATGTCAATTTATTATGTTTAAATTCATTAAGTTGTTGAATCATGATATACGTCTATATAAAGTGGTAATTCTATAAGTTTGGGTTGAATTTGATTCATAGCCTTGAAGGGCAAATTATGTGGGTATGAAAATGTTGATGAGAATTACGTATAAGCTTATGATCTGCTTAGATAGTGGAGATCCTACGACAATTGTGTATATGTGGTACTGTTGCAAGATCATTCTCCCCATACCGTTACGCATGATTACGCATGAATTGTCTATAACTATGATAATGTTGTTGTGTTGATTGAAAAGCTATTCTCATGAAACACTATGAACATGATGTGAAAGGTTTACTCACGTATTAATGATTCTAAGGTTTAAAAGACATTCTCACCTAATGAATCCATGAGCTACCATGATACCATGTTGGTTTGAGTTCTAGGGCATTCTTTCATGTACATGAATTTAAAGTAAAAAAATAACATAAATATTAAAGGGAATTAAGCTTAGAAACGAGTGGATATGAATATGACATGGAAGCTTTTACGTCAGTTAGTTTGACTTCCCAATAGTTTCCTTTTAAGTCAATTAGTCTGATTTCCCAATAGGGTTATCTCATGAGATGGAAACCTTTTACCTCAGTTAGTCTGGGTTTCTAGTAGCACTCTCCTTATCCCATAATTATGTGCCAACATAGGTCTTTAGCTAGTGGATCCATCAAAATGCTAAACATGTTAGTTGTACCTTAGGTAAGTCGGACACATCTTTTTGGTGTGGGGCATGACACCGGATTCCATGTAGCTCATGGTCGATATCGGTTAAAGTTATATGTCCCTACATGACAAGAACATGATCCATGGCATGGCATGAACAAGAATATGAACTATGAACAAGAACATGAGTTATGTACTATGATTAATTGAGAGGTTTTACTTAGTGTGAGTTGGGGTATGGGACTTCACTCATGCATTGCACAACCAAGCTCTGAGAGTGATTGTGGTATGTGGTTTTATGACATGATGCTTTATGAGTTAATGCATGCTTTACACGAATATAAACCATGAATATGAACATGAACATGAACTATACTTTTGACTTCTTAATGAGCTTTTCTTAGTGTGAGTAGGGGTATGGGACTTCACTTACAAATTGTACAAGTAGACATATAAAGGGATTGTGGTGTGCTTTCCTTATGCTATGAAGATATGTGAATCCATGTATGCATGATATGAATTGTTGCTATGAATGACTCCTAGCCTATGAGTGTTGAATATGGATGAGTTCAAGGTAAGTTATGCATGACTATGGTAGCCTAGGGTTGCTTATGAAATGGTTTGACTATGTAATTACTTTAAATGTGCATGATGGTTCTTAAAGTTGACAAAGTGCATGGTTTCAGCTAAAATATCCCTTTTCACATGATTTAAGGATTTTTATATATCTCTTCCATACTTGGTACAATATTTGTGCTAACCCATATTTTCTACATTTTCTTATAAGTGTAGGTTTCGGTCATTGAGGTTTACTTCTCCTTTCAAGTAAAGCTTGGGTTGACTATTCTCCAAGATTGGTGAGTCCTCATGCTTCGAGGACAAGGCTTGTTCATTTGTAGTTTCCATTTTTAAGACTATGTTGTAAAGGGCTATGTCCCTAAGATTGTATTCGATTGTATTAGATGGTTTCTTTGAGACAAGGTCTAGACTCTTATATTTCTTTTATCAATAAGAGGTTTCTATTGTAAAAAGCTTTAAATTCCGCATCAGTTCTATTACTTATGTTCATGATTATTCTAAGGGCTTGTATGAGACCCCTTCGCGGTCAAGTACACCGTGTTACGTGTACGGGTACCCCTGGGTCGTGACACCTTCCATGATATGACTGACTAAAGGTGATAGTCTCCTTGTCTATTTGTAGTAAGCTAAGAATGAGACCAAAGGAGAGTAAGTATGATTATGATGACTTCAAGGTTATGCCTAGTGTGAATGGGATTATGGGGTTTCATTCATACATTGCACAAGTATGCCTTGAGTTCACTTAGGTGTATAGTTCCCTTATGATATGAAGGTCTAAAGTATAGACTATGCCATGAACATGATGTATCTCCTATGCACAAGATGTATGCCTTATGTTGACTTATTCTTTTATGATGTCTATGTTGGAGGTTATGCTTATGACCATGTTAATACCTATTATGATTATGGATTATGTCTTATGTTGACTAACCCTTATGTCATGCTCTTATGATGTTATGCTAGCTAGCATATTTAGTACATTTTGTACTAATGCATGCTTTCCCTACATTCTTATCAAATGTAGGGTTTGGTGACATTGAGTTCCATTCTTGAGGATAGGTTTCTAAGGAGCAAAGAGTTGAATATTTGGTGAGTCCTCATAGCCACGAGGACAAATCCACTATTTCTTTTATGTCCTTTATTTTCATGTTTTAGACTATTGTATGGGCCATATCCCAAGAGTTTATTCAAAGTTGTATTAGATGGTTCGAGACAGAGTGTAGTAAGACTTCCGCTTGCTTTTATAAAAGACTTCGATTTTATGGTTAAAGATTTTAAAAAATACATACTTTTCTATTATCTTATGTTATGAGATGCTAAGGGCTTGTATGAGATTCCTTCAGGTTCAAGTACGTCATGTTACAACTAGGGTGTACCCCTAGGTCGTGACAAATACTAGGTCCGACGGACAAGGTCGACCAAGGTTTAGACAAAGGTTTTCCTACCAAGGTTCCTCTAATGCTCCTCCAAGGGTCAACAAGAATAGGGTGTCCAACCCTAAACCTCAAAGCGGTAATGGTAGTGGTTCTTATTTGGCTAGGTCTACTTGTGTGAAGTGTGGAAAGAAGCTTAATGGTAAGTGCCTAGCCGACACGGATGGTGTCTTTGGTTGTGGAAAGAGTGGGCACAAAATGAGGGATTGTTTGGTGGTTATGACTAAGGGAAGAGAGGGAAAGAAAGCTCCTCCTAGTGGTTCAAACTCCAATGCTCCCAAGAAAAGTCATTTGTAACCTCTCAAGAACCGAGGTGAACAAAAGAATTATCCGGACGTAGTCACTGGTATATTAAAAGTTTTCCATATAAATGTGTATTCCTTATTATACCCCGGTGCTACTTTATATTTTGTGATGCCATATGTGGCAATGAGATTTGATGTACTCCCCGATATGCTGTTAGAACCTTTTTCTATATCTACTCCAGTTGGTGATTATGTGGTGGCTAAGAGGGTTTATAGAAGATGCCATGTTTCCCTATCCCATAGAGTTACTCTTGTTGATTTGGTAGAGCATCACATGTTAGATTTCGATGTTATACTTGGCATGGATTGGTTGCACTCTCGTTATGCGTCGATTGATTGTAGAACTTAGGCAGTCAAGTTTCAATTCCCGAATGAGACTATAATTGATTAGAATGAGATTCTGAAACCCCTACTCTTGAGTCGGTCTCTGTTGTAAATGAATTTCCAGAAGTGTTCCCAGATGATCTACCCGGTATTCCTCCCGAGCAGGAAATAGACTTTAGTATTTACCTTCTCCCAAATACCCAACCACTCTCAATTCCTCCTTATAGAATGGCCCCGACTAAGTTAAAGTAGTTGAAAGAACAGTTGAAGGATATGTTAGACAAGGGTTTTATTCGATCGAGTAACTCTCCATGGGGTGCTTCAGTGTTTTCTGTTAGAAATAAAATGGGTCTCTTCGTAAGTGCATCAATTATCGACAATTAAATAAGGTGACCATTAAGAACAAGTATCATATTCCAAGGAAAGATGACTTGTTTGACAAACTTCAATGGGCTAGTTATTTCTCTAATATTGATCTTCGTTCGGGTTACCACCAATTGAGGATGAGAGGGGTTGATATTCCGAAGATGGCTTTTTGGACTCGGTATGGTCATTATGAATTCCTAGTGATGTCGTATAGTTTAACTAATGTTCCATCGGCATTTATGGACTTGATGAATAGAGTGTTTAGGAAATACCTAGACCTGTTTCTGATTGTGATATTTTAATCTATTCAAGGAGTGAGAATGAGCATGTGGACAATTTAAGGATTGTGTTGCAAGTTTTTAAAGACCATCAACTTTTTGCAAAGTTGAGCTACTGTGAATTTTGGTTGAGGTTTGTTGCTTTCCTTAGGCTTATTGTGTCAAATAAGGGTATTGAGGTAGATCCTAAGAAAACGGATGCGGTCACGATTTGCCCTACACCTCTAACTCTTTAGGACATTAGGAGCATTTTGGGTTTGGACGGTTATTATAGAAGGTTTTTTCAGGAATTTTCAACCATTTATTCTCCATTGACTACACTGACTCAAAAAAAGGCTAGGTTCATTTGGTCGGAAGTTTGTGAGAACATTTTCCAAAAGTTGAATGATAAACTTACTTCCGCTCCGATGCTGACTTTACCGAAAGGTACGGATGGCTTTCTGGTGTATTGTGATTCCTGTAGAGTTGGGTTGGGATGTGTGCTTATGCAAAATGGTAAGGTGATTGTCTATGCTTTAAGGCAACTTAAAGTCCAAGAGAAGAATTATCCTACCTATGACCTTGAGTTGGCGGCGGTTGTTTTTGCCTTAAAGATATGTAGGCATTACCTATATGGGGTTCATGTTGACGTGTTTACCGATCACAAGAGTTTACAATATGTGTTTAGTCAAAAGGATTTGAATCTCCGCCAAAAGGAGGTGGCTCAAATTATTGAAGGATTATGACATGAGTGTTCCTTATCACCCCGAAAAGGCAAATATGGTAGCGGATGCTCTTAGTAGGTTTTTTATGGGTAGAGTGGATGATATTGAAGAAGACAAGAAAGAGTTGGTTTGGGATCTTCAAGGGTGATGTCATAGTTCACAATTGGTCGGAATCATCTTATGTGGCGGATGTGAAATCTAAGCAAGGCCTTGATCCTATTTTGGTTGAGTATAAGGAGGCGGTCCTCAAGAAATCCATTGAGTCCTTCTCTCAAGGGGGAGATGGTGTACTTAGATACCAAGGCTGGTTAGGTGTTCCTAGTTTTGATAACTTGAGAGAGAAAATCTTCTCGGAATCTCATAGCTCTAGATGGTCTATTCACCCAGGAGCCACCAAGATGTACTGTGACTTGTGGGAGGTCTATTAGTGGATTGGGATGAAAAAATATATCGCGGAATTTGTGGCAAAATGCCCTAACTGTCAACAAGTTAAGGTTGACCATCAAAGACTGGGAGGCTTGTCCAAATATATAGGTATCCACACTTGGAAGTGGGAAGAGATAAATTTGGATTTTATTGTCGGTTTGCCTCACTCCCGAAGACAACACAATTCTATATAGGTTATTTTAGATTGGATGACCAAATTGGCTCACTTTATTCCCGTCAAGGTTTCCTTTTTGGCGAAGGACTATGCTAAGTTGTATATAAGAGAAATGATGAAGTTGCATGGAGTGCCTTTATCCATTATTTCCAATCGTGGCCCTCAATTCACTTCTCACTTTTTGAGGTCTTTTCAAAAGGGTCTTGGAACCAAGGCTATTCTTAGCTCAGCTTTCCATCCCCAAATCGATGGGAAAGCGGAGCGCACCATCCAAACTTTGGAATATATGTTAAGGGCTTGTGTGATTACCTTTAAGGGTAATTGGGATGATTATTTGCCATTGGTAGAGTTTGCCTACAATAATAGGTATCACTTAAGTAGTGGTATGGCTCCATTTGAGGCCTTGTATGGTAGGAGGTGCAGATATCCTATAGGTTGGTTCGAGGTGGGGGAAATGGGTTTGATAGGTCCCGAATTTGTTTTAGAGGCCATTGGAAGTTTGACTCATTAGAGAGAGGTTGAGAGCGACTTAAAGCCGGAAAAAATTATTATGCCGAAGTGAGGAAAATGGATCTACAATTTGAGGTTAACGATGTGGTCAATTTGAAAATCTAACCTATGAAGGGTGTGATAACTTTGGCAAGAAGGGGAAGCTTAAACCTCGGTAAGTAGGCCCATACCAAAGTTTTAAGCGTATTGATAAAGTTGCCTATGAGTTAGATTTGCCAAGTGAGTTGGCTTCGGTGCATCCGGTGTTTCATGTTTCTATGCTCAAGAAGTGTTTTGGAGATCCGGCATCTATAATCTCCTTATAAGGGTTGGGGTTGATAAAAGTCTTTCATATGAGGAAGTTCCGGTAGAGATTTTAGACTTGCAAGTTAAGAGGTTGATAAACACGGAAATAGCTTCCATGAAGGCTCTATTGAGGAATTAACTAGTTGAGGGTGCTACTTAGGAGGCCGAGGAACATAAGAAGTCATGCTATCCTCATCTTTTTCCTTCTACTTCTACTCTACCTTGACGTAAGTAGTTCCTCTTGTGTTTTTCCTTGTTTTGGGAGTAATGTCTGTTATTTCAGTTTATCCATGATTTTCATGTGTTATGCACGTTCTTGAGAAATTTATGTTTAATAAAAAAATGAGAAATTACGATTGATTTTCCTCACGTTGTTGTACATTGAGTAAGAGTTGTATGTATGCTTCCTAAGATGAATTGTTGAACATGCCTTAGTTGTTATTTTCCAAAGTATATTGCATAAAGACTCCGTGAGGTTATGTTGAGCATGCTTTTAGTTTGGAGAAGGTAATTCCTCATATGAACAAGAGAAATGTTAAGATTTCATGCATAATAGGTTGTTAGATGTAGTTTTTACTTCTGTGTGATGCGAATATGTTTGAGTTGGAGTTGAAGTTTCCTCCTTAGAATTGTAAATTGTTTTGATGTTACATGCATGATGGGCTGCTAATATTGAGTCTTTACTTCTGTAAGGTGTCTAGATCGTCATTCGAGGATGAATGTTCCCAACAGGGAGATATTGTAACACCCCAGAAATTAGTAGGTTAAACTGGAGCTAATCATGAGGGTTAGAGTGATGGAGGTGCCCAAGGGCCAAGGGATAGAGGGCAAGAGCCAAGGGATAGAGGGCAAGAGCCAAGGGAAGGGGCCTAGGCTACCTATAGTTCCCATGGCACTGTCCACCTTGCCATGTGGTCCTCCATGGCCAGTGGTGGTCCCCACACCCCGTGGTGCCACTCGTGGTGGTGAGGCAGTAGCCTCCCTAAGGCTACCCAACAATGGCTCATCTCCACGAGCCACTTCATGGATAGTGGTGAAGATCATGACTCGTGGGAAGGCACGTGGTGATGCCTTCACCACTTAAGAGGCCAAGCATTATTGGCCAAGTCACTGCCTCTAGGTTCATGGAGGGGACCATGGCTCATGTTCATGACTATGGCTCATGGGGCCTCTCGTGGTCCCTAGGCAAGTAACTTAAAATGGAGGGTGTTTAGGGTAATTCCGGTTTTAGTCCAACTTAAGTGAGGTCGTTTTGCCTTAACTAAGGGTCACTATATAAGTCATTTTAACTCAACAACTAACTCATTCAACTCATTATTTCCAAAACCCAAATAAATCCCAAAGTTCATCCTCTCAAAAATTCTCTCTCAAGAAAACTCAAAGAAGAATAAGATGAAGAAAAAGAAGATGGAGGAAATTCAAGTTAGGGTTCAAGAAGCAAGGTTCTTCTAAAACCCAAAAACTAGTAGGTTGAACTAAGAGCTTTACGTAAAGGTTCTAGAGCTTTACGTGAGGGTTAAAATTTAAAAGACTGACCTCCCGTACTTAGAATAAAGGGATTAGAGTTAAACGTCAAGGTACGACCCCCCAAGGACCAACCAAGGGTCCTTGAGGAAGACCCTAGAACCCCCCTAGAATCTTCCCTATGGCAGTGCACCCACGAGGGGACCTACACCCCGTAGGCTTGTCCACGCCTCGTGAATAGCCTCGTGGGTCAAGGTCCCAAAAAAATGGCTGCAGAACCTCAACCACAGAGGAACAGCACGACCCGTGGTTCAATGCACGGCCCATCGGTCGGGGTCTCGTGGGTTGGGCAGTGTAGTCGCTTAAGTTGTTTAAGTTAAGGTTCTAGAATTAATTAGTTATTAAGTGGGGTCATTTTATTAGTAATTAGACTATTTATATAAAGCTAATAGACCCCAAAATACATTGATCCTAGTCATTATTTCAATTCACCAAAGAAATCCAATTCCCTCCAAGAAATTCTCTCTCTAGGAAGTAAAGAAGAAGAAGAAGAAGAAGAAGAAGAAGAAAAAGAAGAGAAGCAAGTTAGGGAAAATTCCTCCATTGATGCAAGCTTTGTGAGGACTTTATAATCAAGGTATGATAGCTTATTCGTCCTTGGATTCTTCCATCCATGGAGCCTCCTAGATTTTCCGCAATTGTGAAGATGAACCCCAATTCTAGCTAGGGTTTCTTCCTATATTGTGGGTAGTATTGAGTATGTATCCAATTGAGTGGACAGTACATGTTTATGATTCTTTTAGTATTGAATCATGATATTATGATGATATTTTATGTTTTATATAGTGAAGCCTAGTCTAATTGATGAAATTTATATTATGTGGGTTTATGTCATGAAAGGTGTAATTGAGGATTCATAAACTATCTTCTAAAATTAATGACTTGTATAGTAATTGTTCATGAATGAAAGAATGTAGACATGAATTGAATTAGAATAATGTATATATGATGGATCATGACTAGTAAATCTTAAAGTTGAACCTTTATACAGATTTACGACTAAAATCACTTGATAATGAAGAATATGATTAGAATGCTTTGAAATATAGGTATGAATGATCGTGGTAAGAAGTAAATCTTTGAGAGTAAGGCTTGTAGTCATAAGTGTTGATTGTTAGGGCTTTGAGATTAAACAAAATATGTTGAATTAAGAAGGTTAAATGCATAAAGTGATAGAAGCACTTGAAACTTTGATTGGTTGTCAAGGACATCCCTCCATGATTCATGAATTAAGTAAGACTTAATATGCT
>JAJOOO010002625.1:0-23913 GCA_029582685.1 Solanum piurae
ATAGATACTCTGGTTACAACAAGCTATCAATTGCTCTAGAAGATCAGGAGAAAACCACCTTCACATGTCCTTATGGTACATTTGCGTTCAAACGCATGCAGTTTGGATTGTGTAATGCACCAGCAACTTTTCAGAGGTGTATGATGATCATCTTTTCGGACATGGTAGAGGATACTTTGGTAGTATGATGGATGATTTATCTGTGGTAGGTGAAAATTTTTATGACTATTTGTTAAATCTTAGCAGGGCACTACAGAGATGTGAGGAGGCTAACTTGGTGCTAAATCGGGAGAAATGCCACTTTCTGGTCAAGGAAAGCATAGTCCTAGGCCATAAGGTGTCACAGAAAGGGTTGGAGGTTGACAAAGCAAAGATTGAGGTAATCGAAAAGCTGCCCCCACCTATCTTTGTAAAAGGGATTCGGATTTTTCTGGGTCATGCAGGGTTCTATCGGCGCTTCATCAAAGATTTCTCAAAAATTGCACACTCTTTGTGTAAGTTGCTAGAGAAAGAGGTGAAGTTCGTTTTTGATGAACCATGCACAAAAGCTTTTGAGTGCCTAAAAGTAAAACTAATCTCAGCCCCAGTGATCGTTGATCCAGATTGGTCGGAGCCATTTGAGGAAATGTGTGATGCGAATGGTACTTCCTGGGGAGTTGTGCTAGGGGCAGAAGCAAAATAAAATCTTTCACCTAATCTACTATGCTAGTAAGTCGCTGAATTGAGCGCAACAAAATTACACTGTCACCGAGCAGGAATTGCTTGCAGTAGTGTATGCCTTTGAGAAGTTCAGGTCATATTTTCTAGGCACTAGAGTGGTGATTCACACTAACCATGTAGCACTGCGATACTTAATGTCGAAGAAAGATGCAAAGGTGAGATTGATAAGATGGTGTTGTAACTTCAAGAGTTTGAATTTGAAGTCAAAGATAGAAGGGGTTTTGAGAATCAGGTGGTTGATCACCTATCCAGGATGGAGGCAAAGAAGAAGGAAGAAGTTGAGTTAGACATTGATGACTCATTCCTAGATGAGAAGGTATTAGCTTCTACTCTTAATCTCATTCCTTGGTTTGCTGACTTTGTTAATTATCTTGTTAGTGAGTTGATACCTGACGGGTTGACATTTCAATAAAGGAAGAAATTCCTACATGATGTGGGTAAATATTTCTGGGATGAACCTTATTTGTACAGAGTGTGTGCTGATAACATCATCGGGTGATGTGTACCTGAAGCTAAAATGCTTAGTATCTTAGAAGTTTTTCACTCCTCTCCAGTAGGTTGTCACCATGGGGGTGCACCCATTGCCCACAAGGTGTTCCAAAGTGGGTATTACTATCTTACAATCCATTAGAATTCGTTCGACTTGCTTAAAGGTTGTGATGTATGTCAATGACAAGGAGTTATCTCTCGTCGTCATGAGCTACCAATGACACATATTTTGGAGGTTGAATTGTTTGACGTTTGGTGGATAAATTTTATGGGACCATTTGTGACCACCTATGGGCAGAATTATATACTAGTGGCAGTGGATAATAATTTGAAGTGGGTTGAAGTTGTAGCCTTGCAAGAAAATGATGGTAAAAGTGTTGCAGGTTCCTAAAGAACAACATCTTTTCAAAATTTGGCAAACCTATAGGCCATTATCAGTGATGGAGGCTCGCACTTCTGCAATAAAGTATTCAGCAAACTTTTGGCCAAATATGGGGTGAAACAGCACAAAGTGACGACACCTTATCATCCGCAAACAAATGGTCAAGTAGAAGTGTCGAACATGGAAATCAAATCAATGTTGGTGCAGACAGTGAATGCCAATAAAACAGATTGGGCGAGGAAGTTAGATGATTTTCTATGGGCATATCAGACAGCTTTCAAAACACTCATTGGTATGTCACGATACGTGTTGGTGTTTGGAAAGGCATGTCATTTTCCAGCAAAACTTGAACATAAGGCTCTTTGGGCATTGAAGAAGTTAAACTTGAGTTGGAATGAAGCAGTGAACCTTAGATTAGATCAATTCAATGAACTAGATGAATTCCATTTTAGAGCTTATGAGTGATTTGCGCTTTATATAGAAAGGATGAAGATGTATCATGATAAGCATAATGAGAAGACGACTTTCAGTCCTGGTGACCTGGTGCTACTATTCAACTCAAGGTTACGCATGTTTCCTGGTGAACTGAGATTGAAATGGTCTGAACCATTCAAAATCACTCAAGTGTTTTAGTCGGGAGCTATTGAACTCGAGAATGCAAAAAGAGAGAGATTCAAGGAAAATGGCCAGTGAGTCAAAGCATACTTGGGAGTCCTGGAGGAGGTAAAGATAGTCGAAGAGTGCAAGCTAGATAAGATCTGAGTAATCAAGTAACATGCGTTGCGCTGCGACGTTATATTGTGTGCTACTAGAGAGGCAACCCAAGATGTAATTGTAATAGGTAGTTTAAATTTTTGTAGTAGTCATTATTTCTTATAGTGTCACAGTGTGTGTGCATATGTGCAGGAAAGATCTAACAAAGTTTGAGAAAAGAGGAAGCCTGGAAGATCCTCACGGGCTGCATAACGAGTCGTGGCGCTCTTCACGAGCGATGTTATGGCAAGTGAAGTCAATATGCTCTAAATAGAAGACACTATAAATGGAGAAAAGGGTTTACGGTTTGTCTCACCTTAAACGGATCGTTTAGCTTCTCGTGAAGTCGTAGGTATGTTTCTTCCTCCATGTACTGTTCACAGAAACTCACACGGGCCGTGGTGCTCTTCATGAGCAACTTCATGACCCGTCACGGGTAAGTCGGCGGTGACGAACTTGACCCGACCTACGTGACCTGAATCCCAAAGATTAATGTTTAAAAGCATTCCTAACGCCAAAGGATGGGTTCTTTCTCTTTCTTCTCACTTGTAACGTCTCCTTTGGCTATTAAAATGGTTTTTCATCATCTATAACTTCATATCAAAGAAATATACAAACCCTAGTTCTACATTGCAAGGAAAACCTCGATTCAAGTTCATCTTTCTCTTTTGGTGCGAAAAATTGGATTAATTTGAAGTTCCTCTCCCCACTTGATATAAGTTTGATTTTATCTTCTATCAAGTGCCAATTTACTGATTATAGTTCATATGTTTGATAATTTGAATTAAGGTTCGGTTCTTGGGGTTCCACATGTTGTGGGTACGGAATGAAATTGTGGTTTTCCTTGATTCTGGTTTGGATATTTGTGCTTTGTGATGGGTTTAGGATGAATAATGAAAGTATGTGTGAATTTTCTCTTGAAATACTTTGTTGGGTTTGTGCACTTGGTTATATCAAACAAACTACCTTGAAATAGTGATATTAGAGGTTTTTTAGTTGTGGCTATGGTCGAAATTGATAAATTGAATGCTCGATTTTTTATTTTGCTGAATAATTTGTGTGGGTTGAATCGATTATTTGTACCCATGTGACAAAAAGACTCGACTAAAATTGTGTGAAGTATTTTTATGATTGCTAGAAGTGATCAAATTAAGTTGGATTGAAAACTGACAACAATCAGCCTAAGTGTAAGTACACGAGAGGCTTCATAGAACGTGCAAGGGAGCACGAACCGTGAAACTCCTCGTGAACCATGCATGGATGATTGTCAAGCAGTGGGAAAACTTCACGAGGAACAAAATGAATCGTGGTACTCACCACGGACTGTGAGGTCTTCTGTGAACTTCCACCATGCACCATTGAATGGGTCTGCACTGTTTCACGTTCACGAGGCCCAAAACGAGCCATGGTACCCACCAAAGATCGTGTGGCACTCTCTTTAATAAAACAAAAACAAAAACAAAAAAAACAATCTATATTTTTTTTCATTTTAGCTTTTGCATGTTTATTCATTGTGTAGCCTTTCCCAATGATAGATTGGGTGATGGAATTCTTAAGGTAAGGCGTCACGTTGGATATTTACACAAGGAAAGTCTGAGTACCCATTAGTTCGTCATTAAATATACATAAGCACTAACGTGTTGTTTTGTTTTCAGGAACAATGGGACCAAGACGAAAGACCGCACAATTGCATGACTCACCATCTCCTTCTCCTGCTGAAAGTTCACATGGGGAGAACTCTAGTATCTCTGAAGTTTAGATTAACACGGAGATTGAAGATCGTTCTCCCCGAGCTACTAAATCTCGAACAGCTAGGGATACTGTGCAGCAGACTCCTTCCCAGTCTGACGAGGAAGGCAGTGAGTCGGAGAGGGGAAGGAGTGAGTCTGAGAGGGGAAGGAGTGAGTCTGAGAGGGGAAGGAGTGAGTCTGAGAGTGAACAAGGATCTGAGGATGAGTCCCAGTCAGCAACTAATGAGCCTCACCCAGAGGAGGGTGTAGAGAAAGATGATGAGGCCCAGGATGATGATGTTGATGATAGATCTGGGGAACCTATGGTACAATATGCTCATTAGAGAGTGTTTGACCCAGTAGTGAGGCACCAAATAATTGACTGCTTTCACTGGATACGGAAATTTCCTATATCAGAGGAATTCTTTGAAAATGGCATAGTATCCAGGGCTAGAGGTTTTGCGGGTGACCTATTGTACCCGAGTCCAGAGTGGTAGTGGCAGATATCAGGCGTTCCCAAAAATCTACAGGCTCTTCAAAATGCATTAGTTTGAATGGATTAACAATATGCAGGAGAGTACACACGCCATCTGACCAGAGAGTTATACGCCTCATATGCAGCAACACTTATGAATTTTGTTGCAGATACTGAAATGACAAAGAAGGGGCAGAAAACATTCGCTGCCACATTAGGACCACTAGATGCAGTGTTGGAGAGGGGCTAGTCAGTGGATATCTCCGAGACAAAGATAAACAGGATGCTACATGTCCCAGAGTACATAGCACCAGTCTCAGTGGGGTTATTTGAAGGTAAGCACCACGCAGTAACTAGTGATACAGAGATAGATGATCCGAGTTCAAGGGAGTGTGTCATGCGATGGATTGCAGGATATATTTCCACAGAGGGAGAGGCTGCAACATGGGTGTCAAGGGAACAGATGCAGATTGCAAAATCATCATTCTTATTTCCTGCCATGGTCTGGTGGACAATGGTATGTGCACAGTTGTGACCTACAGTTAATGATAACACACTATCACCCTCACTTGTATCCTTGGTTGCCTGCCTCATGGTAGGTTACCCAATGAATGTGGGCTGGATCATTTCCACAGAAATGCGGGATATGGCACTAAACGAAATATTAGGTTTGCTATTTCCCTGTCTGATAGGGAAACTCTATTTGCAGGAAAATATTCCACCGAATAAGTTGGTGGACAAGTGGGTAGAAGCATCCAAAGTCACTACAGCATCAAATATAAAGAATGTAGCTAACAATCTTTATGGTTCGAGAGCAGGTCCGATAGGACCTTTAGCAGTTGTACCACATGTGCCGATTGAGACTCCAAGACCTGAAGGAGGTAGTGAGCAGGGTGAATCTTCACAGTCAACTGCAGGAGCACCACTACCACCAGCTTCATCTTCACAAGCTATATGTAATTTCGTGACTATACCTACTATGATTTTGGAGCGATTGATTGCAGAGCAAAGGCACACTCGGTCCATAGTTAGTCAACCTGATAGTGCTCAAACTACCTCAGGCAGTACAAAGAGGTGTGTTGGCTGTGGAGAAGAGGCTAAAAGATGAGATGAGGCAAGAGTTTGCGGTGCAGAAGAACTGGATGGATAATTTAGAGGCCCATGTGAATAATCAACTACAGGCTATAAGTTTTATAGAGGGTGGGGCATTGAAAGCGCAGATGAATGAGATGAGAGTCGACATTGCTAAACTGGCTGAGAAGCCGGCCACTATGCCCCCTTCAGTTGTGCCGGGATCTTTGATGAGTCTATTCAGTGCACCTCCCACCACTCAGTCAGTTGATGATATCTAAGGTGGCTTGGCTACATTGTCATCTTGTAAGAGAAAGCAGAAGTATGTGGGCTCTGATGATGAGAAACGAGCAGACCTTTCCAAGGAAGAAAGGAGGCAACATAAGAAAGTGTGGAAGGAATCCAAGAAGTTAGAAAGATAGGAAGCAGCGCTGGAGCAGCCGAGGCGCGATGCGATAATGTCTGGTTCTTCTGGTAGTATTACATCGGATTCAGTTGATTGCAGTCAGCCTGACCATATCCATGCATCCGAAAGTGCACCTGTTGAGAAGGGTGCCGATATTCCTCCGACTACAGGCGCCTAGAGCGCCGCATGTATGACCCCTCTTCATAGACCTTGTTTGGCTACGTTTATACTTTGAGGGCAAAGTGTTGTTTATTAGGGAGGGGTTGTGTGAGAAACCTGCCATTAGTTGATAGAAGGTTGGCTCTATTACTATATTGTTGTGTTTTTGTATTTTTGTGTTGTGGTTGAGAATTTTGGGTGAAAGTTTATGTTTATCTAAGGAGAAACTATTTGCTAGCAGCAGCTAAATCTTATGTTTTTGTCTGAAAATAGTAAGAAGCATGTCCTTAATCTAAAAGTTTAATTGTTAGGATCTTTGTGCAACATCTTAGATACTCACGTGTTGATCATTGTTAGCTTGGAATATAAATCGGTTGACTAAAATGTTGAAAGTGTAAGTATGTCATTGACCTATAGAATACTTGTTTCAAGTGTCTTTCTATGAGGCCATGGTTTGGGCATTTCTTCAGCTTTTGGCTGAACCTCCACCATGTGTCATGCTATGCTTCTCCTGTTAGTTGCTTGTGGGATCCTATTTCATCTTTTAGATGCAACTCTTTCTCTTCTGAGAAGAATCTCTCCATGAAAGCTTCTCTCAATTCTGCACAAGTTGTGATTGAGTCAAGTGGTAACTCATTTCAGCCAGTTTGTTGCTTCCCCAGTTAGATATAATGGAAATAACCTCAATGTCATTGCAGTTTGACTAACCCCGGGAATCTAAGTTGAATTGCAAGTTGAGATGAAATTCATCAAGTGTTGATTTACTTCCTCACCCATTGTACCTCTAAACAATCCCTTCAGGTTCAACAACTGAATCATAGTGCAGGTGATGGTGAATTTTACTCCTGGTGGCAATGGTGGGAGCACTATAACTACAGTAGCTCCAGCCCCATCCAAATCTGGATCATCATTTTCAACACACAAATGTCCTTGTTGTTGACCTCGACCTCTTGGAGCTAATGGTCGTTGCTGAGGTGCTAACGGTTATTGCTGAGGAGCCAACTATTCCTCCTCTTCATCCTCAACATCTACCTTGTTTAGTTCATTTTCATTATCATTAACACCCTTAGATTGGGCCTTGAGCATTCAGTGTCATCCTCTACCTTTGTGCCTCAATATCTTGATCTTTAACCATTCTTCAAATAGACCCTGCAAGCTCAAGAAAGAATTAAAGGTAGTCCCTTACTTCTGGTGTTTGGCATACACTACCTATGTCACATGTAGAGGACACAGACAAGAAAAAAAATTAAAAATAGAAACTAAGACTAAGAGTGAAATAACACACACTTGACTTAATTTTTAATTGTATTCCCTCGCAGCGGTGCCAAAATTGGATACGCCCAAATTTAAACTTCAATATAAAGTGGTTGTTGTCAAATATAGAACTCAACAAGGTTGGGGTCAAATATCATTGATAATAAGACAAGAACTAAGTCGTATGCGGTTATTTGACTATTAGGTACTTATTTTCAAAAAAATGGAAAATGGGGGAAGTTTTGGGATTCAATTTCAACTTAATTAGTAACAAGTAATAATTAACAATAACACTTGATTTAGGATAATTGTGCAGAATCAACAAGGATCATAGTCATCATGACTTTTTAATCAAATTTTGGGTAAATTATAAACCTAGATTCCGCACTGGGTAATATACCAATTTTATCAACCTCAACTACATTTAACAGTCTCTCAACCACATCAATTGCATATAACATTCATTCTCTCGAACTGAAAGAGTTTCAATTCAATGATAGTAACTCAAGTAGCTAATCTTGCTATAACAATAACTATTAGCCTAGATCAAATCATCGAATTGTGTCATTAACTATTTTCACAAGTTTTACACTATTTTACTCAAACTAATCAAACCTAAGGCAGGTCCTGATGTTTGCAACTATTAGAAATCGATTTAAATGAAAGAATTAACGAGATATACGTTTGCAGTGCAGATTTTAGTCCAAAATAATTGTTATTTTAGGTTAAGTCATCATGGATTCCACAACCCTTGGTTGTAGAGTTTAGTTGTTCATTCTTAATGAAATAACAATCATAATCTCATTCATTCAAGGAAAGTAAACACTTACAAGAGAATAAAAAAATAGTTGACAATGATTTCAATAAACTCACAAAGTCTTCTTCAAAACTTAATCAAGAGTAATCTATTCTTCAATAAAAAAATCTGCAAATCTCCAAAAATCCTATAAAAGCCCTAGAAAAAAGTATATATAGTTCCTAGAAAATAAAGAAAAAAGAATAAAAAGAATAATATATATATATATATTTATATAGTTCCCAGAAAATTCAAATTTTAAAAATACTATGTGCAGATCCCAAGGTACGTGTGAAGAAGGCCCTGACGGCCTATCATAGGAGTGACGGTCCACCAGAGTGGTCGTCATAAACTTTTGTGGATTTTAGCCTGACTCATATTGATTTGACTCTAGAGATGATGACTCGTCATAGGGATGAGAGCTCGTGAAATTTATCATCAAAGTTTACTGAGTCTCCTGGGTTTCTTGCGTGTTTGACGAGGCAACTGACGATCAGTCACAAGGATGGTGACCCGTCAGTGCTGCCATCACGGTTGATCTACTGACACTTAGCTCCATCTCACTCTTCTTTCTGTCTTCACACTTTTCCTGGCTATCATAGTGTTAAACTTATCCAAACAACACTGTTGATTAATTAAGTTCTTGCAAATATCCTTAGTAAAAACATCTGATTTGTCGTCAAATGCCGACACATCAATACCTTATGAAGCGATCTGAAATCTAGGCCACCCTCGTATTTATGCAAACATATTGTATCCCAAACTATTCAATGTTTAGTTGTCACCACCCGAGCCTACACCCCGGACGTGACACGGTGTACAAGACTCTGAAAAGCCTCATACAAGCCTCATAGCATTCATAACATAAGACATATAAAAAATGGTACGAAATTTAAAACTTTTAATCCATACAATCGAAAACTTTAGTTAAAAACAAACAACGAAAGTCTAACTTGTTTCACATGTCCATCTAATACAACTTGAATCAAAGATAGGGTCGCAGCCCTTCAACATAGTCTGAAACGTAATATGACATAAAAGAAACTACTAGAGACTCTCATATGTCCTCGAATCTTGAGGACTCACCACTAGCTTAGAGAATAGTCAATCCAAGCTTTACTCCAAAGAAATCACTTTAAGATCCAGGATCTACAATTGTAAAAATGTAGAAGAAATATGGGTTAGCACACAAAAATGTACTAAGTATGATAGACATGCAAAAATCATGCTTAAAAGGGATATTTTTGTTGAAAAGCATGCTTTATGCCAATTTTGAGAAACTTCATGAACTTTAGTATAAGAGGCATAAGATACAAACATATTCAACATGCATATCATTTCAACATAATAGAACCAACATCTTAGGCAACCCTAAGTTATACTTGTGCAATGTATAAATGGCATCCCATACTACCATTCATACTAAGTACCACTTTGAGGCAACCATAGACAAGGAACATTCATATCTAATAAGTCATGACAAGGAAAGTAACTCATAATAACATTTCCAAGTAAAGCATTCATCATTACATTAGGACTTTAAGTCAACATTCTCATTAGCTTCATTATGAGCACATTCATTTCATTAGCCATTAAGACATTAGAGAACGCACCATATCCCTCTCAAAGCCTACTCGTGCAATGCATGAATGGCATCCCATACTACCACCCATGCTTCATAGAACCTCTTGAGTAACCATAGCACGTATCTCACATGATGGGAATAAGCATTAACCGACATAGACCATGTGAGCAAACCATGGAATCCAGTGTCTATCCCACACCGTAAAGGGTTGGTATACTTGCCTAAGGTAGGACCGGTAATATTTTAGCTTAGGTGGATCCACTAGCAAAGACCTATGTGGGCACATATTTTTGGGATAAGGAAGATGTTCATTGAAACCCAGCCTAACATGGGGAGAGCTTTCATCTTACCATATCCACTCGGTGCTAAGCTTACATTCCCATAGAGTAGTACATTTTCATTAACGTTATTATACTTGAGAGAACTACCACCATTAGGTCTACCAACCCAAAGTACATTACATACATGAAAGGGCCACCACCATTAGGTCTACCGATTCAAGGTACATCATTAGGATAGCTCATTGAATCCTCAAGAAAGGGCCACTACCATTAGGTCTACCGAATCAAGGTTCATCATTACATTAGTAGATCATAGACTCATCATGAAGGGATACCACCATTAGGTCTACTGGTTCAAGATATAGCCTTAGACTACTTCATTAATCATTTATGAAAGGGCTACCACCATTAGGTCTACCGATTCAAGATTCATTATTCATTACATGAAAGGGCTACCACCATTAGGTCTACCAATTCAATGTTCATTAAGTCAAGATCACTTTAATTTACACAAGAAGAGGATGCCCTAAGCCTACCAATTCAAGGTAAATCAATCAAGATCACTTTCATTTACACAAGAAGAGGATGCCCTAAGCCTACCAATTCAAGATGTATCATTACATTGAAGAAACCTTTCACATTATATCATCATCATTCACAAGTGTATAATTGAGAATAACCTTTCAATAAAAACACAATTGCATCCTAGACATGATCACAATACTTGCATTGAAATCACAAAGCATAGACATAGCATCATGATTATACATCAATCTTCATAAATTGCCCTTCAAGGCCATGAATCACAATTCACCAACACACCTAGAATACTACAATTTAGGCATGAATAATGACAGAATTCAGTAATCTCAATCAATATAGACATATTCTATTCACATGCTTCCATAATCAATCAACCCACAACATGAAGTCACAATTTAGAAATTTAGGAAATTCATGGGTTCTTGGGGGGATTTCATCTTAAATCAACAATTAAACATCAATTCAATCATAATCCGTCATAAATCAACCTTTGAAAATGTTTGAAGAAGGAACTCATGACTTAGAATGAAACCCTAACTTTTGGGGAACTTGAAAACTTTGAAATCTAGTTTTGAAGGGACTCTATGGGTGAAAGCTACGCATAGATGAAAAGCAACCATACCTTAATGGAGTTTTCCCCTAAATTTGAGAATAAATACCTTGGTTCTTCAAGACCTAGCCTCCACTTCTTCTTCTTCTTCTTTGGGAACTTCTAGAGAGAGAAATATTGTGAGGGAGATGAACTTTTGGTTTGATTTGGGTTTTTGGGAATAATGAAGTAAATGAGGTGTTTAATGACTTAAAATCATTTATATATATGAAATAATACAATATAAATCGACCCCATTAATTAACTAACTAATTTGGAATTTACTAAATGACCCTCGACTAGACAGCCCCGTCCCAGGGATCACGCCCTCCTTCACGATCTGTCAAGGGCACCACGGACCGTGGTGGTGCCTGTGGTCCCTTGACTAGTAGCTCCTTGTCAATTCTCAACTTGACAAGCTCCCATGGAGCTAAGGCAACCCCACAAGTCTTCCCACGGTCTGTGGTCATCACCACGATCCGTGAAAGGGAACCTTGGCTTGGGTACTTTTGGGGCACACTACCTCACCAACCACGGGTAGCACCACGGCTCGTGGTGGCCACCACGGGTCATGAAGATCCTCGTGGTCATGGTAGGCAGTGGCTAGGTGCTTTTTTTTAGGCAGTCTTGGCCCCCTAGCCATGGCCCTTGCCCTTAACCCTTGACGTTAACCCTCACGTTTAGGCTCTAATTCAACCTACTAATTTCCAAGGTGTTACATTAGTCTTAGCTTCAATAGAATTTTTCCACGAGAATTTTGCAAACATCTTATATGGTTGAGTTATGACAAAAGTAGGGGGATTCATAGTCGACAATAGGTATACTGACATAAAGTGTAAAAGATGTTTGATGCGAACATACCTTCCACCAAATTATAGTAGCTTATTCTACATGTTTGCACAATTTTTCCCACCTTCTTCAGTAGATCCTTAAAATGACTTCTTTTTTTCTATCATAAAAGATAAGACACCCCAAGTAGGTAAAGGAAAAATATATCTTTCTTACTCTAATTGTCCTCTTTATTTGATTGCCCACACGAATATGTACCTTTTCAGGTGAATATACCAAATTCGTATCCACATTAATCATGATGACTTGACAATAATTTGAGTAAAGTTATGATAATGAAAAAATGAACCAGGTTCACAAGCGTGTGAGATAAAAGAGTGGAAAATAAGAAATAACGCGTCTAAAGGAAAACACTCTTAATTAAGGAAAAGTATGCAAATGACTCCTTATATGAAAAAGAAAGCTTTTCTAGGAAAAGAATTACTTCCCTTGTAGGAATCAATTAGGGTATAATTCACCCTAATAAAAGGATCGTTGACAAAGGAAAAACACAACTTTTGCAATTTAGATATCGAGAGAACTTTGTGAAAAGAGTGAGTGCGGTGTTAAAGATCAAGACGGGAGAAGAAAGAAGAACTAGAGCTAGGTTTTTTTTTTTATCTTAGTTTGCATTGTTTCATCTTAAAATTATTGTTTAGGGATAATTTTTCTCAGAGTGAAAGAGAATTTGTGAGTTTTGTAACAAGAAGTGGGTTTGGCTTCTTGAAAAGTAGAGTTTACGGTTATAGTTAATTGTTGAACAGTTTGAGTGAACTGTTGAGGTGAGGTACTAGAGTTAGTCCCTTTGATTATAGAATTGTAATTTAAAGTTTCTCTTTGAAGTTGGTGAAAATCCTACGAGTGTAGATCGTGGTGTTTCTTCCCTTGAGCAAGGAGGGTTTTCACGATAAAATCTTTGTTTTCATGTGTTGCGTTATATATTTACAAATTAGACAAGAACCTGATTCTTGCTTAGGTGATTAAGGTTTCTTCAAATCATTTGCCCAAAAACTTCTTCGTATTTTCTCAAAATCTTCATCATCTTTTTATTGAGGCAGGCTGACCTGAACAACATAGAATGGTATCACCTGCATATGACAGATGTTGATCTCAAGACTCCATTTAGGCATTTCAAATCATTTAAAATAAAGATCTCTATATAACCCATTCAAATCCTACTAAAACTTCAACAACAGTAAACAGAGTAGGTCATATGATCCCCTTAATTCAGCCCGCTTGAGGATTAAAAAAATCCAAATAATTGTCCATTGATTAAAATTGAGCACCGATTGTTGCTTACAAACCCCACCACCATGTGAATGATTCTTTTTGAGAAGCCAATTTTTTGTAAAACATTTATCAGAAAAATTCATGACACTCTATTATTTGTTTTCACCATGTCTAGCATGACTACCACATTATGCAGTTTGTTCCTCCTGTTAATGTCTATGATAATCTCTAATAAAATATTTTTTGTAATACTTCTTCGTCTTATGAAACCTAATTAATTGTTAGATATTATCATTGGCAAAATTGCTTCCATTCTTTCATATACCAATATGGAGATTATTTTGTTTGCAAAGAGCTTAAACATACGGCGTAATAAAAACTCCAATATTAGGTATATATTTTTGTCCAACGTATTATCCCATATTTAAAGTGGCTAAATGTTGATTAATTTAGAGATGTCAACTAATTTTCAGATAGTGGTGTGAAAAGTACCTATTTACACCTTTCTCCCTTAATTTTGATCCATCGAATATTTGGGGTACATATGAAAAATGTGGCCAAAATTTATTATTCAATAATTTTAGAAGCCAAACAGCGGAAATTTCAAAACCCATATTTTAAGCCTTTTAAAAATGCTTACAAATACGTCATGCGCAAGGTAGAGACAACATTAGGAGTGTTTTTCAAAACTCCGCACCACCCTTTAAGAAATTGATTCTCATTTATCGACACATCTAGTTCAAGACTACTTGAGCGGCATAAGAAAAAGGTTGAATCCATCAGTGACCTTGGCACCAACTTTCACTTAGACACCTCAACTCAGCTTTGTTCATTTTAAGCACCTCATTATCAAGGTCCGCTGTCATTTTGATACTTTTTAAACAATCAGCGAAAACACTAACATACTCGTCGATGACATGTCAAAGTGACAAATTATATAAAGACATGTGGTACATTAATATACCAAATATATTATTTTAAAATGTATTGTAACTAAAAAAACCTCTATTTTTTAAACTATCTAGTTATTTACGTAAAAAAACAAGAAGTTACATTTCAATTTTAAAAAAGAATCAAAAAAAAATTGCAGCAGTTTCTTTTCACCATCTTGGTCTCCTCCTCCGATCCAACCACCAGTCATTTTCTTCAAATATGATGATATAAATTTTGTGCATATTTAAATGTGAGCAAGAAAAAGATAGAAACTTGAACTAGTAGATGCACCAACACCAAAATCTCTAGATCCACAGCCAAATTCATATCCGGTCCTGCATGATAATTAGTCACTCTCTTCTTTCAAATCTACCGTTCTTTTTATTTTCCAAAGAAGTTTTTGAATGGTTTCGTTGAGGGGGAGAAATTTTCTTTACGGTTTTTGTGGTATTGATTTAGTTTATCACACCAACGAATGACAAAAGAGGAGATGGTCGAATATGATGATTTCGACTCATCACATTCACTTAGGAATCCTTAAAACAATAATTGCCCAGGTTTTAATATTCTCAAGAAGTAAGCTCACACCAATTAACTCTAGAAATAACTATAAGGCTATGACGACATATGGTACTATATGCCATTCTTCGAAAAAATATATATCTTTGGTATCTAGTGATGGTGGCGTTGTGGCAGTGCTGGGTTGTGGAGGAAGGGTTGGAAGGAGAGAGAATGAAGAAGAAGAAATTAAAAAATAAAAATTTACTAATTTTAAGCTTTTCACACGCCCTAAAGCAATGTAACAATACACACAATATACCGACTCAGAAAAAAGTGTCAAAATGACACAATAGACCTTGATATGAGGTGCTTATAATATGAACAAAGCCCAATTGAGGTATCTAAGTGAAAGTTGATATCAACTTTAGGTGGCTACCAATAGGTTCAGGATAACATATTTGTGTCACGTTTCATAATTTAATTTGCTCAGTGATTTGCCCAGAAATGTCTATGATGTGTGATGGAAGGTATCAGTCACCCTGAAAAAGAAAAAAGAAAAGAAAGAGAACTCATCCCAAAGCTTATTTACACCAGGGACTCAAGTCACTGGTTGAAAGATTTACAACATAACATTCTGCAAGCAAGATTTTTACAGCTGAAAATTCTCACTTCGTTACTGGATGGAAATTTGCTGGATTTACAATTCTGCTTCGAGTTATAGACAACAGTTCCAAGGCAGCCAATGAATGGGAACTAACTAATCAATGCCCAAACTTGAGTAAGGCTCAAAGCCTCCCTGACAAGTACAAAGAAGAGTGGCAAGGTTAGCTAAAGTTCATACTGAACATTCTCCTCACGTTATATAGACACTATTATTACAGCTAAAACATGAAACTGAAATTAGCTTGGAAAGTTCATGGAAATATTTGAGAGATGTTAAAATGCATAATTCTGACAGGGACACTCCAAGTCTTACTGGTATTATGATTCTCAATTAAAGGAAATAAAATCATACAAGTGTTACAAAGCCTTTACACTCTACACAGCTGTTTCCTATTAGTGTTATTTAAGTTACTAACGCATGCTAAACCATTTCGGAATCTCGTAGATCATAATGATGTGGAGTTTTATGTTACTACTGCAAGTTTCAAATGTAACCAGATTTTCCAACTGAAATTTTAAAATCACATAAGAATCGTAAAAGGATGTAGCCTAAATCGAGCAGTTGCAAAACTTGATAAAGTTAACAAGGAAACAGAATACGTGTGATTGTTTCTCCACGTCCTTTTAAGAATGTCATTTCACTTTTGCCTGTTCTGCTCATTAAAAAAAGGGGAATGGTGTTTTGGTTCTCCTAGTTTTTTACTCAAAAAAACCACCTTTTTTCTTAGACATTATCCAACAACTCGGAATAGAAAGGAAAATACTTACTAAGGGAAGAGGAATAACGCCATTTTTTAACAAGTTCATCTTAAAATTGAAGCTTAGACTTACTGCACAGTCATCGTGGACACGCCAAATGGTTTCACCCAAGAGGTTTGCCACAGATAAGATGGTCAACTGGGGGAAATAGTTCTGTTCTGCAACCGGGATGGTATTTGTGACGATTACCTCCTGAAACAGTCCACTCGACAACCTCTCTATTGCAGGAGGGCTGCAAAACATTAGATTAAGATTCAACATAAATAAGTTCTGCAATATATCTCAAGTAGCATGCAAAGTTCAGTAACATGCTGGGCAGCTTAGCATCTTAAAGTCCAAAGCCATTTATTGAAGGACATAATGCAAACAATGCTCAAATTCCCTTGTGACTTATTTAATTAAGAAGAGCAGGATTTGGATGAAAAAGTTATCTTTGTTCCCTTTTTCACCAAAACACTTCTGTTAGTAAATTGATGCAATTCCTTTTATCCTCTCAAAGGAAATTGACACAATTCCAAGAATTGAACAAGAGCTTACATTTTCGAGATCCACTGAGTACACATCTTATATTGACAAAGATCCCTAGAGTACACATCTTTATCACCACTAACTAAGAAACAGATGTGGCTAAGAAATTCCAGACTGTTCATGCTAAGAGGGAACTTTTTTCACTAAAAGTAGAAGCTCAGGATTGATGCAACGTTCCAAATTCAGGTAAAACATACATAAGTACCTGAAAACCGCGTGAGTGGTGCATGCATAAACTTCCCTGGCTCCTTCTTGATGCAAAAGAGCAGCTCCTTTTGCAATAGTACCTGCAAAACAATTAGCAGTATAAACGTCAAAATGTTTATAGATTGACTAGGAATAATAGTCTCATAAATTACAAACCAACTAACTCAGCCAAGAAAGAAATGGGGAAAAAAAATTAAACGGGATATTTGGTTGCTAGAAAATCACTTTAAGAAGAGCATGTCAAAACAATGCCTAAGCAATTAATAGCAAGTGGTATCACATATAATAACAATTTTTGAAAACAACTAATGGTGATACATCGCCTCATATCGAACAAAAGGGGTGAAAATAATATTGGAAGATCTTTGCTTTAAAATTTAACTAAAATTGAAATAAAATTGAAAAACCCTGTAACGGACTAAAGTAGACGCAAAATGGCTTTCACACAAAACAAAAAAAAGGAGAAAGAACTTTAGAAAATAAGACCACAAACGGAAAAAAAAAGGAAAATACTAACCAGCCGTATCAATCATGTCATCAACCATAACTGCCACTTTTCCCCTGACATCACCAATCAAATTCATTACCTGTGGTCAGAGAGCAGAAGTGAGTGCCCAAAGAAAAACATATTAACAGGCACAAATAATAAAATTATGCAGTATGGAAGGACTGGCACATGCATTTATGATGTCATATGTAAAAAGATTCCTGTACTTGGTCTAGCATGTTCAGAATATGTAATGATACATAGACAGACAGAATTATAATGTCGAACAAGGTGAGCTAACTAAATAGTTAAGGGCATAGTAGGTGGCTTATATGGATTGAAACATAGATAGGGAACTCAATTCCAAAAAACAGGGACGAAGAACCTTTAATGTTTGTAAAGAGGAGTCATGTAGTATATGAAATTGAAAAGTGATGCTTAAGTTGCGAAGTTGTCGCAGTGAGGAACATGAGCCTCAATACTGAAACCCATCTCATTTTAAGGAAAGAAAACAAATCTTATTTCAACAGTTTATAAGCAACCATGCATTTAATAGAACTTGCAATTTTAATTAGTAATCACCATTGGAAATATTTTTAAAAAAAATTGCAACAACATACCCAGTAAAAATATTAAAAAATAGAACCACAAAAATATCATCCTAAGCAATAGCACGAAAGTTAGCATGTTGCCCAAATTACAAGCATATTTAGCATGAAGCCCAGCCCCAGCATTAGATTTTGAATTCCCCATGTTAACAATTCAGTTTAAAGCTGATATACAATAAAACATAGAAATATTAAAAGTTTGTTCTTCACGAAAGAGTTTATAGCAACAAAAAAAGAACTATCCCAAGCAAACCTCAAATGCAATCTATAAAGAAAAAAGAGACAAGAAAAAGAGAAAGGGGACAAAAAAAAATTGAGGGTGTAAAAGAAACCTCAATAAAATAGTATCAACCAGATTACCTCAGCAACATTGTGTCCATGACGCCTTTTATCCACAATAGCTAGGGGTGCATCAGACAACTTTTTGGCAAAAGCTCTTGCCCTTGCAACCCCTCCAACATCAGGAGATACCACAACTAGATCATCAGAGCAGATAGTCTTGCTCGCAAGGTAGTCAAGTATGACAGGCTATACATGCAAACACAAAAGAAATAAGGATACAAATTAATCCACGTTTTCCAATTTCCAATGAAAGGAAAGTCTTCTCTTCAAATTTTCTCATTTTGTAACATCATACCTAGTACTAGCACTATTGATGCTAAAGTTAATGTTGTGGCTATGGACAAATTACCTGGCCAGGTACATGATCCACTGGAATGTCAAAATAGCCCATTGACTGGCCAGAATGGAGATCACAAGCAAGGACTCGATCTGCACCAGCTTCTGTTATCAGATTTGCTACAAGTTTGGCGGCAATTGATTCACGGCCTTGAGTCTGCAAAATGATTGGGTATTTGAATGAATTAGATAGTTAATAACTTGAGTTGATTTCCCCTATCACTGACCAGAAGAAAGCTCAAGTTCCCCTCCCCCAACCAATTTCATTGTTCCATCCGATAATCTTCACCCTAGGACCGACTATGTTCGACCTGGCCTTGATTGCTTAGCTAATGCTACCGTCGCAAGCAACCCCTCAAAGAACTGGGAGTGAACGATCCGTCTATCTAGATCGGTGATTCCGTTTGGCCTAGCCAGCTATTGGAAACAGAAATTCGTTGGATAAAAAATGAGAACATGCCATTGATTTTCCGAACACAGCCATGATTTTCCGAACACAACAATAATGTTAATAATACAACAACAACAACAATAATACTAATCAGAATACGTTTTCTAATACCTAACTCTTATTCATCATGATAAAAAACAGAAATAGCTTCAAAAATAAGCATTCATGACATATTCAATCACATCACAGTTAGAGAAAAGTCATCATACTTAATCTTATCAACTATGTAGTTAAACTAATCAAGATTAGGGCCAAACTAAGAAAATATACATTACCTATTTGACACACTCAATCTGTCAAACATTTTTAACGCCATCTTACCACCTTAGTTTTTAGCAACAAAATTTAATATGAGATAATAAGTTTTCATTGGAAAAGAATTAAGACATACTCGGCCATTCATTTATCATTTTATGGGACAAGCTACGTAGAAATACCTTACGATCAGCACGGGCATACCCAAAGTAAGGAACCACTGCAGTGATATTTTTGGCTGAGGCCCTACGACAAGCATCAATCATTATCAAGAGTTCCATTAGATTTTCATTAGCAGGAGGACAGGTAGGTTGGACAAGATATACATCACAACCCCTAACGCTCTCTTGTAACTGGACATAAATCTCGCCATCAGCAAAACGTTTTATCATTATCTTTCCAAGTTCCAAACCCATGTTGCTAGCAATTTCCTATGGAACAAGCAGCAATCCATCAGTAATGGCGCATAAGAAAACATAGACACAATGATATTATCCCAGAAGCTGTAAAACGATTTCTAAGATAGTTAAGCAAGATTTTTATTTACTAATTAGTTTATTGATATGGTAAAATCCAACTCACAGGAACCCCTTGCCCAGGAGTCCATGTGTGACATTTCCTCAACAGTCCTTGATAACTCGAATCTGCAAACAAGGAGGGTATTTACCACTATGCTATTGACCAAGCAAACTAAATACTTGTCCATTAGCAATACTCTTTCTTTTATTTGATTATATGATAAAAGAGTGGAACTATGTTGTTTTGCATGGTGTTTTGTTGAACTTTCTTATAACCTTCAGAACTTTAAAGGTAGTCTTAGATGAGTAAAGTGGGACCGTGGGTAGGAGACATTAAACTAACTAAAGCATTTCAGTAACTCCAACAACAACATACTCAGTGTAGTCCCACAAGTTGGGTATGGGCCTCTGGGGAGGATAGGATGCACACAGACCTTACCCTAACCTTTGAGGGAGGGGTAGAAAGGTTGTTTCCAATAGACCCTCGGTTCTAAAATGGAGATCAAACCTATATTTAAACAATCCAGTGATGATCTTTCATGTTAAACTTCAATTCTTTTTCTTGTCTAGCGACTTCAATTAAGAGCTGATATCACATGCCAGTAACACCTAGATCTCTTATACTCCAGTTGAAATTGAGACTACAGCATATTTCTTATAAGCAATACCTAAATTCAAAACTATGTTTCCTTTACTTTAGTTGCTGCACTGTGGATCCATCTCAGTCCCCAGAAATCCTGAATACAAAATAAGTACCTGAGAAAGTGCAGGATTGGCAGTCCCAGAGAAAATACGGAGTCTGGTATCATTTTGACCATGTGCAACTGGAAATCTTCTTAGCTGATTGGCGTTCAAGAGATTAGTAAATGAAGGATCGCCATTAACCTGGAGGGGCATGCCTGGTCTCCCATTCTCTTTGCTAAACATAAGTGGTTCCGCCACATTACACCTCTAAATGCGGCAACAATTAAGAGAAGCACGTATAGTTGTCACAATAGAGTAAATTTTTGCCATGAATTTGATGTTATATAATGTAATTTGGAAAATGAAGGAGAAAGGGAAGAGAAATTGCTTACTATAATAGAGTTTCGAGCAGCATATCTACCATGGCAGGCTTTGTTGACATCAAGAAAGCTTCCAGGTAGAGCTAAAGATTCCATTGTACTGAGGATACGTAGTCAGTGAGCTGAAATGGAAAGGAATAGAGAGAGGGATACAGATTTGTTATAGGTTTTAGGGTTTTGAATAATTACTTGTCCACTTTTTTTTTTTTTTATAGTTGTACTTAATTACTTGTCCATTTTGAAAGATCAAGAAAAGATAAAAAAATTTTACCTATTATACCCTCAATTAAATGACTAATTACTTTAAAAAGGGCACGCTAAGATATTCCTTAACTCAACTCACTATATAAGTGTGGACTTGTGGCGTACGGTATCACTTGCCTAACAGTTGCCAAAAGCGGAAGCTTCGATGTTGATGGGCTTGATTTAAAAAGTTTTTTTATAATTATTAGTAAAAAGGGAATAATATGACATGGCATTCATTAGGAGAGAGAAAGAAGTTTTTTTGTGTGAAGTATATTTTGAGGAAAATATGTGTCACGATCCAGACCATCGTAATTGTAACTCACACTAACCCTCAAGTGGGAGAACCATTACTACAACCCAAACTAAACAACTCAACCAAAAAAAACTAAGGCATTTAAAGATACGGAAGCAGGTTTAAATGTCTAAGAAAAAGAAAATAGGGAGTTCCCATAAACTCCAACGAAAGTCTAACAACCAAATGCGGAAATAATGCCTAGAACCTGAAAGTCTATGTACCAAAACTCTAACAAGGACCATAAGTCTAAAGGAAATGGGTACAACTCAATTAAACATAAGAAAACATAAGTACTAGTCTAAGTCTGAAGATGTGGACGTAAACAAAAAGAGAACTCATGGCATCCCGAAAGAACTGGCTCACCCTTGAATTCGAGCCGATCACTGGCCTTCTAAACGAGGTATGTCAGTAGCCGCCTGAAGATGCCCTGTACTCAACAAAGAAAGAGCAATTGTAGTATCAGTACACAACCACAGTGTACTGGTAGGATCACGCGGCTATCCAAATAGGTGAAACATATATAAGTCATTACAACAATAATAAACATGCATACATCGAACATATACAATATCAATTATCACTTACGAACAACGTACAATTTGACAATTCTCAAGATATACAGTCATGTCAAGTCAATGGTACTCTCATGGAACTCATACCCAAACTGTTAGTGTACCGATACAAGTTAGTGTACCGGAACGTGGCACCCGATCCAAGTTAGTGTGTTGGAACGTAACACCCGATCCATTCAACAAGCCACAATCACAATGTACATTCTCATAATCATACAATCAAGAGTTGATTCATGACATACAATTCTTCATTCGTACTCATTTACGATTAGTGTGATCAATAATGCAACATTCGCATACATGCATCCATTAAAACGAAGTAATTACTAGCATATATCACACAAACATGAAATCACAACCATCACCTACCTCGAACAAAGCTTGAATCCCCTAGGAACCTTAATTCTTCCCTTTCCGGATTTTTTCTGCTTGTTCTTGGTCTACAAACAATCAATATAACACGAGGATCAATAAACAAGACCTAATTACACCCAGACTATAATCAATAATATCCACCCTAGGTCAAACCCTTGATCTCCGTACCTAGATTAGGGCTTTTTCCACCATAATTCTCAGATCAAAACCCTCCCCCTTCGATAATTACCTAAGAAACTAAGCTTTACAGATCGAAAAATAGATTCGGGGAGTAATAACCTTACCTTTAGCCTCAAGAATGGTGAAAAATCGTTAAGAACACTCATGGGGTCGTCTCCAAGCTCTCAAGAATGAAACTTGCAGAAAAAAATGATTTTGGGGTTTATTTCTGACTTAATTCGCGACTGGCCCGCTATGGCAGCCCCCATCCCGCCACAGCGGCCCACCCTGGCAAAAATAATCCCGCCACATCGTCTTGCACGGAACTAGTGAGTCGATTTTAAGAGTTTCAAACTTCCATTTCATAACACACCTTCGTCCCATGACACTCAGAAAATACCCGTTCATGCTAAGATTAGTTTCGGGAGTTCTACTCACCCGAATTTGATTTCGTAAAGGCGTACGAATTCCTTAATGTCTTATCTATCTACTCATGCAATCAAATTCCTTACTAAATCACCCAATCATTACCAGATTTCCCTAGACTCACATAACTCCAATTTCGTCCAATTATGGACTAGGCTAGGAAATCCCAAGTTACTACGAAAAAGTTTTCCAGCCCAAAAAATTTCCCCGTTGACTGTTCTATAACAACAGAAACAGGTCGTTACAATATGCAAAGTTGGGTGATATTGTAGCCCTAAAACAAACAAAAGTGATATTATTAGGTAATTCCCAAACATGGATGACTATCTCGGGAAATTACTCTTAGAAATAACAGTGGATGCCTGGAATGACCATGTACTCCTTTGTTTAATTTATTTTTCTTCTTCTTTTTTTAGTTTGCTTTAAAAAATATTTATTTATTTTTTTACAATTTTTAATTTCTATTTCTATATCATAATTCATATGTTTAATACCACATATTAAAAATCATTTTGATACATTTAACATATCTTTAATTTTATATCACATATAGTGAAAGTATATTAGTTACTTTTTTTAACATTGTGTTAAATCAAAATACGATAAACAAACTAATACGAAAGAAGTATTAGTTGAAGGGTTTTTTTTTCTATAAATACAAAAATAGAATAGTATTTACTTGCTTTAGATAGGTTTTTGGTTTTTTCAAGAAGTATCTAAGGTTATAATTACAAATTACATAGAAAATAAATATAAATTATTATTGAAAAAGAATATAAAAAATGATATTGTAATCAAGGACGGTTTAACTATAAGGACAATAAAGCAATGGATTGGGTTTTAAATTTATATATATATATATATATATATATATATATATATATATATATATATATA
>JAJOOO010002626.1:0-20169 GCA_029582685.1 Solanum piurae
GTCCACAAGACAGACGATTCTCAACCATTTTCCAACCCAAAAAGAAGCTTACATTGAGATAACGGGGGAGTAATTCGAACGATTTTGCTATTAATAGCATCGACAGCAAAGAGTTCACCATCCTCTGAGACACGGATTTTATATGGCACAACACCAAGTTCATTTCCTTCTACAACAGTTTCAACTAAGTAACCTTCTTCGAATTGAAGAAAATTTCCATCTGTAACAACATAACACACAACAAAGTCAAATTTCCAATGCTAGTATTCAGTCACTACTGCTCAAATCCAAATTTCCAATGTCAAATGTAAAACCAAAAAACAAAAACAAAAAAAGTTAACCTGATTGAGGAGTTTTAGAGGTAGACCTAGGCCATTTCAGCATAGAATTCAAGTGCTTAATCAAAGGCCCTGAGTTGCAAAACAAAAAAAAATCAGTCAAATTTACAAAATCAATTGAAAAAAACCGGGGAAATCTTAATAGCTCGGTTGATTGACTTCCTGAACTTTCACCTTATTCGTGAGGATTCGATTCCCGTAATCCCCTCACCCATTTCCCCTTCCCCTACCCTCAATTTTTATGAAAATTAAAAATAAAAGCATACCTATATCATACAGAAATCATCCCAATCAACATAAAAAACAACAACAACAAAAAAAAAAATTAAATTAGAAAATTGGGTCTTACCAGCAGGAGCAGCAGCATGAACCTGAAATTGAAGATAAGCAATAAAAAAAGCTATCAAACTGAAAAATAAAAAGGAATTCCTCATAGCTATTTCTCCCCAGTACAAAAAAATCCCAAAAAGAGCACAAAGATCAGAACAAACAGTGAATATTTTTTTTTTTTTTTTTTTTTGGATCTCTGAAAATGCAGAAGAAAGTAAAGCTAAATGCTGTATGTTATAGATGAAAAAAAGAAAATCACATTGATTCTGCTAAGCAAAAAAAAAAAAAGCTTAAGCTAAGTTCAGTACTGTTCAGTTGTAAGTAGTACTTTGAAGCTTTTGAACAATTTTTTGGGGGAATTATGACGAATGAGGCTAAATATTTATTTTATTTTATTTATTTATTTACTTTAATTTAGTTTTAGTGGCTTTAAAAAATTCCACTTTTTTTTTTTTTTTTTTTTTTAAGAAAGTGCATTTATCGAGAATAATGGAAAAGAATCGGTGGTAAAGCTTATTTTTTCACTAAAAAAAAGTACTTTTGTTTATGAAAATAATATTGAAAATTATTTATGCTAGTTGCACAGGTAGAAGCTGTAGATACACGCGCCTGACTTTAGTGTTGATGAGGCCCAATACTAATATGAGCCTATAAATTAAGGGCCTTTACATTGGGCCACTTTGATGTGTAGCGTTAGACCATTCAATTTGTATTTAGAAGTTATAATGATCAAATACCAAATGCTGAGAATTTATATTTGTACAAATGTTGAGAATTTGCTTCTGAAGAAGGTAATAGAACTAGTAAATAAAACCTATTGGAACGACATGGCTTATGGTACAGTAGTGAGACTGTTTCACCCTTAACCAAAGGTCATTGGTTAGAACTCTAGTTATGGAGAAAATCATGTGTTGGGAGCGTCATCCCTGACATTCCTTTCCTTCTTCTATACCCCTCTCTTCTTAATTGCTCCTCTTTCTAGGGATCTAATGGTCGTAGACCACCTTTTTGTGACTATGTTGAAGAATTTGATCATGATGAAAAGATCCCGCTGCCCCAGGATCTCGGCACCCCTCATAACCGTGAGGTCACGGGTTCAAATCATGTCTCCGCAACATCTTATTCTTGTAACTAATAATTAATTCCCGCCTTTTGCTTCTTGCAGTGTGCGATTCAGATTTAGTCGGGGATCCAATACGGACTCCGAACACCGAATGAGAAACTAAAAAAAATTATTAGGTGCTTTATTCCGAAGTAAGGTTATTCAATTTTGTCGTGTCGAGAATCTCTTGATGTTAGTATTCGTATTACATACACTAATGTAAGTGGAATCAATCACCTAAATTACATGATTCAACTGCCAATGAGATTAGGAGTTCAACTTGGCCACTGAAGAAGTCGAAGGCTGGGCAAGAGACTAGGCCAACTTACTGCTTACTGCCATGGTTTAAGCTTTAGGCTCCATAGACGGAACTCTGTTTAAGTATTAGGGAGGGGAGGACACCACTAAGCCCCGAGAATATAGAATCTCTCTTACTAATTAGTTGGATCGGACTAGACTGATATTGTCACGCTCTCAACTTTTTCAATGGTCCACGTGTTATAATCATATTTCGATCAATACATGACTTATGAAACTAATTGAAGTGTCCCTAAACCGACTCAGACAAGATATTAAAAAAATGACGTTTCACCCAAGTATAACTTGTTCGACACATCAACGTGTTGGCAAGATGGATGGATACGTCTGATTGCTCCCCCTTTAATTAGGGCATGCAAATGTAGGTTTCTCGTCTATCTTTGCCCCACAGCCATTACATCTTTGATTAATTCCTTGGACATAAATCACTAATTTCAATTCCTTGACATAAATCACTAATTTAATGACCATAAAAAAAAAGTGATGCAACAGATGGAGTTGCTTCTTTCTTAACTAAAGGTCTCGAGTTCAAGCTATGATAACATATCGTAGTAGGAAGCGCTTGCCTTCGAATGGAGTTCTACGCAACAAGAGTCCGAAAAAATTGGACTCCAATATGAGTACCGTACATCAATGGGAAACCCAAAAAAAAAAAACTAATTTAATGACGAAAGAATTACTCACCAACTAATCAAATCATGACATTTATATAGTTTGAACCGTATTTGATTAATTTAAGCATTTAACCACGCGTATTATTTTGAATTTGACAATCTTCATTTCAAGATGAGAGAAAACATTGCCCTTGACCTTTGCTCATCAAATTAAGATGGAGCAGACAAAATTTATAAGTATGAATTTAGAACTTATAATATGCTTATTCTATGACATTTATTAGTATATATGTGTGTTTTATAAATTTCAAAATATATATAAAATTCACATCAAAATTATTAAGTTCTGCTAAATTCGTACATCTCTTACTTGCTCCACTAGGCTTCCGACTACATTGCCAAAATTATTTGAACATTATATGCCTCTAGTAGAAAGAATGAAGATTGAATATAAAGTTTTTGTAAAAGTCCAATTGATATAATGTCAAATTGGCAATGCTTATAATATAGTTAACTACATTAATTGGTTAAACAATCCATTCCGAGAGTTGCTTCAAGTAATCATATATCTTTGCTAATAATTAATTTAACTTTTCAGACACTTCAAACAACAAATACATTATTGTGGTGTTTATTGATTATAACCAATGTCCTCATTGAATGTTACAACACCTGCGAAACCTTATTATAACTAATTAATTATTAATTAACCCTTGCAAGTTGCAATTAGCAAGTGTACAATCCATTTCGTGACAAATTATGAGAAGAGGATATCACTTAATTTAATCAATGAAAGGAATAATTAAGGATTAAGAATTAATTGGGTGTCTGACTTATGCCTTTCCCTTTTTATTTAAATAAGAAGAAACAACCCAAAATAACTTATTGGTTGTTTTTATTAATTCAAGAGAATCCAAAATAAAGATGGAACGTGACATAATTAATCTAGTCTCTTTAGATCAAAAAGAGACGAACATTATTGACAAAATTGTCATATTTAAAGTTACTCATCAGTTTATTTTATTTTTCTATACATTTTCACCTAGATTGGATTCTCGTCGAAAAATCTCACGTTCGAGAGGTAAAGTGTTTCTTAACAAAAGCAACTCCATACCTAGAGGTTGAACTCGAGATCTCTGGTTAAGGATAAAGAAGTACTTACCACTCCACTAACCCTTGTTGGTAAGACCTAATGCTAATTAACGTCAATTAATATGAGTATTATGATAAAATTCTCATATTAATCATTATTTTTAAAGAGATGTGCAAAGATCAAAGCGAGCAGATCATAGGAGTTATATAATAAAAAATCACCACGAAATTTTGTGGAATAACATAAATTTCTATACTTTTAATAAAAAGTCTTAAATCAATCTTTGAAAATAGAATTATTTTTAGTGTTTTCCTCTTAAGAAGCCTTACGTGACACGAATTCAACCTATTTGAGTCAAGTGATATTGAATATCAAATAATTTATTAAATATATATAAGATAGAAGAACAAATAATCAAATAATAATTCATGATTGTTTGTCTATTTACGGGAAATAGTTTCATTTTTGGAAGGTAAAACAATCTATTACCAGTAAGTAATAAAATAATTGTTTAATTCTGATTTATGAATTGGATAGGCTGAAGCAAGAAGCACGTTGACACGTAAGCAACCTGGCTTTTAGCTATTGGATATTATTGTGTATTTTAAAGTAACTTTAGAATATCTCTTGAAATAGTTTGTGAACAAAAAGTGAAATTCCATATTATAAAAGTATAAAAAATGGACAAGAAATAAACGCTTAATTTTAAAAAGAAACCGATCACATTGAAAGTAAGATTGATTTCATCGATTAAATGAAAATAATTAGGTTGAATAAGTCCTTCTAGGCTGCTTATGAATCGTCGTATACTGTTTTATTCAATATTTGTTCGATTATTTTTTTATTTGCAAATGCAATAAATACATTAGGTTTGGTATATACATTACTTTTTTATTTGCAAATCGACAAATATCTATTTTTTTCCATGGACAAAATAATAGAAAAAGATATTACTCTCTTGATTGAAAAAAAAATGACATGTTAAGGAGGCAAATTAAATGGAGAAAAAAATGATAGATAGCAACAGGTAAAAGTAGGACCAATATTTCAAAGTAAATTACAGCATCCATAAATGTTCATAATTGATTGATGAAATTTAGAAGAAAAATGTCACCATCATCACCAAGATATGAAAACAACACAAGCTTAAAAATTAGATTTTTCTTTGAAAATTTCTTCACAATATTAAAGAATCTTAATTTTGTAGGTTTTTCTTGAACAAAATGACAACTAAAACGAGAATTGTATAATAAAGAACATATAATTAAGTGACTACAACAATAAAATTATATTCCAATACGACAAAAGCAACAAATGATCAATCATTTGTTTTCGAAAGAAATTGAAGAATTTCTTAAGAATCCAAAACAATATTAGAGAAATGAAAGGTATATCTGTACAACAAAAGTATCTCTCATTGATTATAAAGATTTTCCTTTTTATTTTGTAAAGAATAATCATTTATTATGTTATAAAAGTTAGTATAAAATTGAAAGCTAAAGAGAAAATTTGTCTTCCCTCCATGCATGCACTCAAAATGTCACTATCATCACAAGATATGAGAACTACGCAATGTTAAAGATTAGATTTTTATTCGAAAATTTCTTCACAACATTAAATAATCTTAAACTCTAGGTTTTCTTGAACAATATGACAACGAAAACGAAGATTGTATAATGGAGAATATATTAAAGTGACTACGAGAATAAAATTAAATTATAATGCGACAAAAGCAATAGATAAATTAATTATCTGTTCTCGAAAAAATGAAAGAGTAATCCAAATATTTTTTAGAGAAATGGAAACGAAAGTATATCTCATTGATTAGAAAGATTTTCCTTTTTTATTTTGCAACTTGTAAAAGCTAGTAATAATAATATCTTCGTGTATGTGATAAATGAAATTGGAAGTAAAATAATGCATAAACACAAAATATACTAGTTTGCGTATTAATGCCATATATGTAATGGTCATCAAGTTAGAATCATCATTATTGTTGGAATGTAACGCTCTATTATTTATTCATACTATTAAAAAAAAGAACGTAAAAGCCTAACTTTAAGACAAAATGATTTTTTAAAATCACAAATAAGTTGTTTTTTCATAAACTAAAAATAGGTGTTTTGTTAGATGTGAAGAAAAAGAGAGGAATAAAATACAAGTGCATAGTTTGTTTGAGATTCTCATCTTCTTTGGACAGTGTCATTGCCTTGTTGGGATTCGATTTTAGCTTAAGACAACATAGTTTCTCTAACTCAATACTCAATAGTCACTTCATTCATTTTTACTTATCCATCATATTAGTATTTTTAGAAGTTCAATATACTCCTTTCGTCTAATAATAATAGTCCACTATAATATTTTGAGATATCAATAATACTTACATTTTTTTTTACATCATTAATTATAATTATTTTTCTATTATATTTTTCAAGATATTATATTTATTATATTCAAAGGGTGATATAGTAATTTTTTTTATAGTTTCTTAAGAAGTGTGCAAAGTCAATAGTGAACAAAAATAATTGGACAGAGGGAGTAATATTCATCCAGTTTATAAAATACTTTCTCTGTCTTCTTTTAGTTGTTATGATTTTTTTTAGAGTCAAACGATAAGAACTTTGATTAATATTTTAAAATGTATTTTTTCATCATATTGATATGAAAAAAATGTAATTTATAGTACTTTTCGTATAGTTTTGATATATCTAAATGTTTAGTTTAAAATATCAAATTAATGTAATCTAATTTAACTTTGAAAATTAGTCAAATTGACTTTTAAAAAATGCAACATGACAACTAAAAGGAGACGGCGGAAGTAATGAATAATAAATCATTTTAATCTATTTTACCCTTACTAAATACTAGTATTCAATTTTCAATTTTTTAGATGACTTATATACTAAGGGTGATTTGGTAAAATTACTTCTATACCTTACTATTTCTTAATTCATGTGTTAAGTCAATAGTGGACAACTATTATTGCACAAAGAAAATATTTGATTATTTTTAATTATAATTATAATTAAATGATATTGTATAAGTTATTATTTTGTTTTAACTTTTATGATTGAATTAATTGATTTGATTTAAATACGAGTAAGTATTTTCTTTATTGTTAATTGTCACGTTACAAGTTTTGGGACTCAATTTAATTAATTTTTAAAGATAAATTGAATTACATTAATTTACTATTTTAAGCTAAAAATTTAAATACTCAAAATTTTACAAAAAAAAATTATAAATTACATAGTTTTCTCCATATTAATATAACAAAAAAATATATTTTAAAATATTAGTCAAATTTCATACTATCATTTTAAATGTATCAAAAACCTCCACCCTATTGTCCTCCTCCTGAACAAATACACCTGTGTGAATAACGCGGTGCGTCAGTAGTAAATATCCAATTACCAAATCACCCTTTACACAGCTAAGCTCCTATGCATACAAACCCACGTAAAATTACCCTCACACTTCGGACAATTCCGTCATTTAATTTGTCCATAAATTGACCCAACCAAAAAAATCTGAGTATTTTATTTAAATTCCCAATGCCTTACTAGTTGTCCAACACTCCCCCATTTTCCATGGTCCTTTTCGTCTTTTTCCTCTTACCCTCTTTCTCTCCACAATTTCTCACTTCTACTATTTCTTCTCCCTCGAGCTCCGATTTTTTCTCTGTTCCCTAAAGCACCCACTAATTTTGCATATCCATAAACAGTAAAAAGCACAATCATTATCAAATAGCCGTTGAAGATTCTGAATCATCACTCTTATCGGCTCAATCCCAGCTTTCTACTGAAACTGAAATTTCTAGAAGGTATCATTTTTTTGGATTTTTTTCCATATATGTGATGTCAATGAACATTCCTTTTTTTTTTTAGTTTTAAACTTTTTTTTCCCGATTTTTTGGTTCATCGAATGGTGTTTTTGTGCTTCATTGAGATTCGTACACGAAACCTGAATTTTCTCCATTTTTAATTATTTTTTTTGAATCCTTGATTTTGGTATACAGAGAAGAGAGGATGTTTATGAATGGATGGTTATGCTGTTTTTGTGCTTCATTGAGATTCGTGCACGAAATCTGAATTTTCTCCAGTTTTATTGATTTTTGTATCGTTGATTTTGGTTTACAGAGAGAAAGAGGTTGTTTATGAATGGAGTATTATGGTGTTGTTGTTATGCTTCATTGATATTCTGGCAGGAGGCGTGAATATTCTCCAGTTTTTTCTCTGAAGGTTTCGCCCATAAAAGGTGAGAAGCTTTGAATTTTTTTTTCTGTGAGATTAATGTAATAGAAAAAATGAAGGGTGATTTGATTGATTAGTGCTAGTGTATATCTTTTATTCTGCACTAGCGTGTAGAGAATCAGTAGTTATTTGTGTGCCTTGTAATGAGGGAGCACGTTTAGGTCTTATTGTTGTGTTTGTTTCACTGTATGCGACCTCACAGTAGCTTATCATGTGATTCTCTCCACTATTGTTTGTGATCACGTGACTTGTTACTAGGGTGTTTTAGCACCTGAAAGTGGTGTCACGTGACCTGCTGCTACTGTGGGTAAACATTTTTCTGGAAAATTAGCTTTTGAAAGTTTTGTCCGTTGGATTATATTGGGCACGATTATCGATGAGGCAAAGCAAGTCCAACGGGCATTTATGTGCCTTTGGATGGTGTGTGTAATCAGAGTTCTGAAAGATCATCAGGGCCCATGTGATTTTTTGCAGAATGCTGAGTGACGTGTGATGAAATTACTACTGTATAAACAATGTTATAGCGTCTCAATTTGTTTGTGTTGTTTTAACTTGACATAGAGTTTACGAAAATAAAAAAAATGTTTTTTTTTTTATTATGGTGGTGGCCCATCTTTCACCCATCTCGATTAATTCAATGGGGGTACCTGCCACATCTAACTTGTAACAGTCACCAGGTAACTTTATTCACTAAGAACAGATGGAAAGAACCACCTAGTGTTTTTTGTCCTTTGAATTTCAAATCTTGAGATTCGGGGTTCTCAACCACATCGACTTCTAGACCACACCCTTGAATGCACATATACTTAATCGTTTTGATCTTAAACATGCCACAAAAATATGCTTTTATTGTTGTGCTCTTAAACATGCCACACGAAAAATGTTTCTTTCTTTATTACTACTACATGGGTCCGTAACTGTACTGTGATGTGCTATGAATATGGTCCCTGTACCTGTTCATGCGTGGTGACACGTCTAAAGTTGCAAAAGTTTGGAACGATATTCAGTACTTTTGTTGAGAGTTATTGGACTATTAACTAATTTAGTACAAGCATTATTGGCTCTGAGTCTTTTTACTTGGATTGGTTTTGTGGTAGGTGTTGGTCAAAGAATTTTAAAATTGGAAAATTAGTGTGTTGATTTTTCTTTGGTGTGAATGCTGTGAGCACAAAGTCTTGCGTGAATCATGGTCTAAATGTGCCATGGGGGTGGGGGATGCGTGGGGTGATCATTATCCCATTCTTTTTGGTTCACAACTGTCTGAGATGGCTTATTTGAGTTAGAAAATCCACTTGGGGTAGATCCTTTCCCACTTAAGGCAATTTCATTCTCGCGCGAAATCTAATATCTCTAGTTAAGAATGGATTATGGTTAAGAGCATGTCTAGATAGGCTTGTAGTTTTTCTAATGTATGACTTTTTGGCTTAAAATAAGTGCATAAAACCACTTTCTCGTTTCACCTAAACGCTACAAAAATGTTCAAAAACTATTCTAGCTTAAAAACATTTAAATAAGTCTATCCAAAAAAGCTTCTAAAGCTACCAAAGGGTTCAGCCAAATTTAGTAACTTTATTCCAAAACTCGAATTTCTCCTAAATATTTTACATAAAGTAAATTAAGAACCTAAGTGCTAATGCTTTTTCCATTTCAATTTGTTTGTCCTATTTTGATTTGACATGAAGTTTAAGAAGTACTTGATATGGCGATCCTGGGAATTTAGAACTCATAAAGTTCAAATTTTGGCTTTGTTGGTTTGCAATTCTTATTTTTATTTTTCATGTTCTCCATCCCCCAGATTTTAGCTATTCTTAGTGGGCCTTGCCTAATCCCAGTAAGGTCGGCAATCTTTGCTGTCCCATAAAGATCTTTAACCTGTATTATCTGTTAATGAGGTCATTTTCAAATGATTCTGTCCAAAGATTTACTTTTTAAGAGTATTCAAGAGGGGCAGGGGGTGGGGGACTGAAAATTTAGCAATATAAATATTGGAGTACTATTGCTTGGGGACTTAGGAGTATGGGATTTCATCCCTATGGCAAAAACTGCATTAATTCATTAGTTGGTAGCGTTTTTATTCTATGATTTGTTGTCAAGATGCACATTGATGTGGGAAATTGGCGAATAAAGGCTATTGATTGGGAAATTTATACTATTCTTTAAGTTATGCAGAGGCTGATGAGTTATTAATAGTTTTTGGTCAAATCATGCCGTTTCTAAATTATTGAATAGTATAATAATATTGCACTGCAGAAGTTCTTTATGTTCTCAGCTAACCATTTTTATATCCATGTCTACAAGTTGCTATCTTGTATCTTTTTGTACTAGTATTATATAAAAAAGCATTCTTGAACTTGTATTGTAGATGTGCCTTTAGTTTTTCTTCTATCTCTCTGTTCACATTTCTCTTTTTCTTCCAATTAACTCTACTTTTTGAACTTGCAAAAGGGAGATTGAGAGACCACAGGGCAATACTCAAATAGAGAACAAAAAGAAATTCCAATTGCCTTTAACTAACCTCGATTCAAGAGTTAAAGTGTGTTCCTTTTTTTCTTTAGCTGTAACATGCTAATCATTTGGTAGATAGTCGTCGTTGCCATCATTTCATTCCTTTTCTCTCTTTAAATGACACTGTTATTGGCATTAGCTGATATGATTATGTTGCTCCAACCTAATATGGTATAATATCAACTTCACAACCTCATTTTTGCTTCAGATGGATTCAGTTAATCGGTCTGCTGTGACCCCGAGTAAGAGCAAATTGGCTCGTACGTTTGCTAAGGTTTTGCACATCCGATCTCTAACAGGAGGAAACTTGAAGCCAAAATTCAGTGAACATGTTAAGGATGATGTTGTGAAGAAGGATGTAGTGAAGAGTGAGTTACTTAAGAAAACACAGTTTAAGTCCTTCGATGATGAAGATGAAAAGCATCAGAAAGCAGCTGCAGAAGCTTTTCTTGCGAAGCTATTTGCAAATATCTCAGCCGTTAAAGCGGCATATGCCCAATTGCAGTTTGCTCAGTCTCCATATGACCCCGATGGAATTCAATCTGCTGATGACCTGGTGGTGTCCGAACTGAAGAACTTGTCTGAATTAAAACAGTGCTTTGTAAAGAAGCAGTTCGATGAGTATTCCCCAGAGAAAACTCACCTTTTGGCTGAAATTCAGGAACAGAAGAGTGTTTTGAAGACATTTGATATCATGGGAAAGAAGCTGGATTCACAGCTCAAACTCAAGGAATCAGAACTTATGTTTCTTCGAGAGAAACTAGTCGAAACTAATAAAGAAAACAAGCTGCTTGAGAAAAGATTGAATGCCAGCGGGCCTGTGTCTCCTTTGGACAATCTTCACTTTCCAAGCTTGAACCCCAGCCATTTTATCATGTTCCACCGGCAGACAATTAGGTCTATTCGAAGCTTTGTTAGGTTGTTAAGCAAGGAGCTGGTAGATGCTGGGTGGAAGTTAGATGCTGCAGCCAGTTCCATCGAACCCGGTATAGAGTTCTCGAAAGCAAATGACATATGTTACGCCTTTGAGTCATTCGTTAGCCGAGAGATGTTTGACGGTTTCAATTATCCAAACTTTTCCATCTCAACCGAGCCTCTGCCCGAGCAGAAGAAGAGGCAAAAGTTGTTTTACGATAGATTCACCGATCTAAGATCCATGAAACCAGCTGATTACTTTGCCTGGAAACCCAAATCAACATTCTCAAGATTCTGTCGTGCCAAATACCTGAAACTAATCCATCCCAAGATGGAAGACTCGATTTTCGGCAACCTGGATCAAAGAAACATACTCAATTCAGGTGAGTATCCCGAGTCAACTTTCTTCTCCGCATACAGCGAAATGACTAAGCGCATTTGGTTACTACACTGTCTAGCTTTCTCCTTCGATCCCGTAGCTTCAATCTTCCAATTGAGTAAAGGTAATCGATTTTCAGACGTTTACATGGAGAGTCTGAACGAAGAAGCGTTCATATCATGGGACGGATCACCAGAAACTGAACCCCGTGTTGGCTTCACGGTGGTTCCCGGTTTCAAGATAGGTAAAACTGTCATTCAGTGTCAAGTTTACCTGTGTTGAACCCCATAGATGGTAAATCCAAAAGCAGCATCAGATTCTTTCCTTTACAAATGGACCCACAACACAACACATCAACGATAACATTGTTTTTTTTAATGTTGTGGAATGGGAACAAAGAGACCAGAATGATGGAGGAATTTAGAATGGGGGCATGGCATAGCTGGCTGGCTTTTCATTAAAGGGGAAAGCGCGTTGATGAAAGTGTCTTGTGGAAACTTGGAATAGTATTTACCAAACATTGTCTTTGTTTTTTTCTATGTTTTGTTTGGTTGGAAAATGTTTACTATTACTAGTAGTAGTAGTTGTAGTAGTACTAGTAATGTTATTTTAAAGTAGAAAAAATCATTCCTCCAATTTTGTTAATATTAGGAGAGGAGTGGTGGAAGAATCTTAGCTGTGTACATTATTTTATCAATATGATTCGGCTAATATTTTATTGATAATAATGTTTGTTTGTGTGTGTGCATTTTGGAGTGTTGCTTCTACATTTTGGTGGGTGAAAACCTTTTTAACCAAAGAAGGTTTCATATCTACTCCCAGTGTTTTGGTTTCGAGTCCTAGATATGGAGTTTTATTGGGGAAAGATAGTGTTTTGCAGGACTAGAATTGAAAATAGCCTTAAGTTGCTTTAAACCTGCACCACCTACCCGAGCAACAATTGTGCTCACCGGGTAAATTTGAAAAAGGGGAATTGAATTCTATGAGATTAGCTCTCTTGTAAGAGCGGTTGGCAGTAAACCGATTGGTCTGACTCAACAAGTATGGTTAAGGTTTGTGTATACTATATCCTACTCAAATTCTATTTTACTATTGTTGTTATTGTAGTTTTGGTGTAATGCAAATATCGAATATCGAGTGCGGGAAAAAAGAAGACGACTTTTTGTGGGTTGAAGACAAATAAAGGTTGAGGTCACAGTTCACACCGTCCATTTTCTTAGTCAAAAAGAGTGGACGATTCCATTCTAGTAGCAAATTCATCCTTTCCTAGTTTTTGCTACGCCTTTTTTGGGACTTATATAGATCTGAATTTAATTATTAATATTGACAAAATAGTTTATTAGAAAAGTATACATCTAAGATATAATTTGAGTGGTGAACTGATCCTATCAACTAATGATAGCAAATGGGTGAATTGAATAAAAATTATTCAAATATTGAATCTGGGTAAAAAAAAAAGAAAAAAGAGTTGATATAGTGAATATTCTAACAATTTTTTTAATGTTTTTTGAGAGTGTTTTGTCGTGCTAGGTCACCACAGCTCAATAAGCACGAAATTTTTACCTAAATTACATCCAAATCATCTTAAGTTTAGTGTTCAACCTCTAAATATTATTTTTACGCCTTAAAGTAATTCGTTTTTCTAAATTTTAAGAATGATCACTGAATTTATCAAAACATTAATCAATTTATTTATTCAATAATTTTTTTTAAATGTGATGCAATATAAGCATACATAATGGATAAACCAAAAAAATAATAGAGAAATATTTACGACTACAAAATAACAAAAACATGGTCATGTGCTATAAACAATATTGGGCCGAATGACATGTCTGGAGGTTATGCCACTTTTGTGTATTATTGAGTTAAGAGTCTGTCCGTAAATTCGAATGATGAAGACATCTTGTGTGTGTTTTGTGTGGAGAGAAACATTTTTCATCGAAAAACAAGCTCTTTAAAAACAAGAAAAATGACATATCTGATAAAAATAAAACTAAAAATATTTTCTTCGTTATTTGTCAAACTAAAAATAAAATGAAATAATCCACTTATTTTCTATGGAAAACTTTTTTTCTTCATAAGAATATCGTTTTTTATTTTATTGTAGGAAAGTCTTAGTTGGTCGTCCCAATTTTTATATCTAACTTTTTTCCATGATAATGACACCATGCATGAGATCCAAAGATCTGTTCAAAGCCAATATCAATATGATAATCTTCGTATCAATCTATGTGACATCATTTAATTAAAAATAGTTCTAAGTTATGTGGTGATAAAAATTCTCATTAAAAGTATATACAACTAAAATTTTGTTGTTAAATTGTTTTTAATTATAACCTTTTTTTTGATAAAAAAGGAAAGTATGCCACGTGGCATTTCAGATTATTCTTTTTATTCAACACTCGAAAGAAATCAATAATTATTCTTCAATTTTTCTCTAACAATCTTGAAGCAATGAGATATAATTTAACTATGTCAAAACGATAATTGCCAGGTTATATGTATACTACTACATATCATTCAGTTAAACAATTGGAATATTTAGTCCATGCACTGTAAAACAGATAGAATAACATATAGATAAAGAAATCTCATTAATGTTGTTAATGAGTATATAAGTCCCTTAAAAAACTCAAATAATATATTGTACTTAGTTATATTCCACTACAAATCAGAATTCACCTAATCCCATTCCAGGTACAGGTGGGCCAGAATGACCGACTTCAAGACTAGGGCCAGGATTTAAGTTGCCATAAACATGGCCCATTTCAAAATCAGGTGGGCCAGAATGACCGGCTCCAGGAATAAGGCCAGGATTCAACTTCCCATAAACATGGCCCATTCCAGGACCAGGTGGGCCAGAATGGCCTGCTCTAGGACTAGGGCCAGAATTTAATTTACCATAAGCGTGGCCCATTCCAGGACCAGGTGGGCTAGAATGGCCGGCTCCAGGACTAGGGCCAGGATTCAACTTGCCATAAACAAGGCCCATTCCAGGATCAGGTGGGCCAAAATGGCCGGCTCCAAGACTAGGGCCAGGATTTAAGTTGCCATAAATGTGGCCCATTCCAGGACCAGGTGGGCTAGAATGGCCGGCTCCAGGACTAGGGCCAGGATTCAAGTTGCCATAAACATGGCCCATTCCAGGACCAGGCGGGCCAAAATGGCCGGCTCCAAGACTAGGGCCAGGATTCAAGTTGCCATAAGCGTGGTCGATTCCAGGACCAGAAGGGCCAAAATGGTCGGCTCCAGGACTAGGGCCAGGATTTAAGTTGCCATAAACATGGCCCATTCTAGAACCAGGTGGGCCAAAATGACCAGCTCCAGGACTAGGGCCAGGATTCAACTTCCCATAAACATGGCCCATTCCAGGACCAGGTGGGCCAGAATGGCCTGCTCCAAGACTAGGGCCAGGATTTAACTTACCATAAGTGTGGCCCATTCCAGGACCAGGTGGGCTAGAATGGCCCGCTCCAGGACTAGGGCCAGGATTCAAGTTGCCATAAACATGGCCCATTCCAGGACCAGGTGGGCCAAAATGGCCGGCTCCAGGACTAGGGCCAGGATTAAAGTTGCCATAAGCGTGGCCGATTCCAGGACCAGGAGGGCCAAAATGGCCGGCTCCAGGACTAGGGCCAGGATTTAAGTTGCCATAAATGTGGTCGATTCCAGGACCAAGTGGGCCAGAATGGCCGGCTCCAGGACTAGGGCCAGGATTCAAGTTACCATAAACGTGGCCCATTCTAGGACTAGGTGGGCCAGAATGGCCGGCTCCAGGACTAGGGCCAGGATTCAAGTTGCCATAAACATGGCCCATTCCAGGATCAGGTGGGCCAGAATGGCCGACTCCAGGACTAGGGTCAGGATTCAAGTTGCCATAAACATGACCTTCTTTGCATGGGGCCGAAGAAGCCAGATTAGTAACCTTTTTCTTATCCATGTTGTTCAATTGTCTTCTTGCTTCAAAACATGGAGAAACACAAACTAACATAGTAACCAAAGCAATCAAAAGCATAAATATTGCAAGATGAGCCATCACTAATCGGAGAGTGATGTCTAGTTAAATATTGGGAGCAAAAAGGAGAAAAGAAGAAGTAATTAAAATGAAGTAATGTAAGTTTATTAAGAAAAAAACATGTTATTTATAGACAATAAAAGACAAAACGTTTAAGTAATCTAGACTATAGTTCATTAATTAGTAATAATTGAAATTTTAGGAAAAGAAGAGTTTAGCTTTGGGTAATTGTGTAGGTACAAATGAACTAAACTAGAGAGTACTAAGTCGCCGGTGTTTGCTGTTCCCATTGCTTATTGGACCTCTTGCTCTACGTACAATATTATGGTTGTGTGGATAGTGAATATATGTTCACTTCATTTGGATGCTTCGGATATCGTTTTATCTTTAATCAGAGATTAATTATTTTTCATAAATGGTTATTTGGATTATGAATATATGTTCAATTCACTTGAATGACTTGCCATGAAATTTAAGAAAATAAATGTCTTTTAAATCTTATGTTTAAATTAAAGTTTTTATAATATTTTACTTTCATTACATGACATGTTTAAATCCATAAGATTAAAGACATTTTGATTTATATGACATAAATTTATCTTGCCAAATACGTTTTTTTATGGTTGTGTGGATTATGATGAATATATGTTCATTCACTTTGTTCCTGAATCTGAAAAATTCCAACAAAATTATGTCAGTGAGGTAAAAGTTCTCTACCCTTAGAGCCCGTTTGGAATGACAAAAAAAATAGTTTTAAAGTCAAAAAATAAAAAGTCAAACTTCAATGACTTTTAAGTAAAAAATAATCACTTTTAAAACTTATTTTAAACTTATTTTAAATATTGTCAAACATTTCAAAAGCTAAAAAAAACTTTAAAATAGATTTGATCAACTTTTAAGTCACTTAAACCAAGCAAATTGATTCTGGCTAGATAAAGTCACTTCAATTCTCAATTTTTTTTATTAAATAAGTAACGAGAGAAAAAATTAAAAACCATTAAATTACAGAATAAAAATGAAATATCACTTCAAAATAAGAGCGTAGTGTTGATTACAAACCAACTTCTTCTTGCTCTTAGCTACTTTCTCCGCATCACCTGATATGGCAAGCGGACCTGAAAGATCGAAAAGAACTGTTTAAAAGTCTCTTGCAAGACTTTTTCAAAATAAAGGACAATTCGTTCAATAACTTTATTAGAGATTTCACATTCAAATCGTGACAACAATGAAAAATCCTATTAAATAATATTTTCTCTTAAATAAATTTACACAACATAAATTCAAATTAATTTAATTTAATTGTAATATAAATATTGAATCTCGAAAAACTAAAAATTAAGTTTAGCGAGAAACGAAGAGGGTCTAGAAAATGCATGATCATTAAAGGCACATGTATTATATATCATATACAGTGAATTTGTATTTTTCATGTGTTTCTTAATTGAATATTTAATGTAATTTTGCATGTGATTTATAAGATAATTTTAATTGCTTGGTTTGGAGTGGTTTTTAATTACTTTCGCTAGAACTTCAATTTTCGTCGGTTCGGTTCGATTTATATTTTGTATTAAAAAAACCACTCAACTAATACTCTAATCAAATTTAAACCTCACTAATAAATAAAATTTAAAAACTCATTAATTTTTTTTACAGACAAACTTAATTAGTTAAACAAATAACCTTTGATATTACAATAAAAAAATATACACTAATACTCTGATCAAATTTCAAAAAAAAAAAAATGAGTGTAGAACTTTTATTTTGTTTTGTTTTTATGCTTTTTCTATGAAAATCTGTGAAATCCTTAAATTTTTGGAATATATACTTACTTTTTTCGCTGGAAATGATAATTGTAGAGCAGAAAATTCCATATGATACTCTTATGGGATTTATACACGTGGTATAAAAATAATTTATTTTGCCATGTTAGTTTATTTTTAATGACAAATTTAGTTTGTTGATTTTGTTGATATAAATACATAAATTGAGTGATTTTGCTGATTTAAAATAAAATTTAGTAACATCGCTAGATAAATTCTCAAAATTGAGTAACCTTTTGAAATATTAACTCGAGATTTACTCCACCAATCTTGAAGCACTTGAGATAAATAACTAAGTCAAATAAAAAATTGACATGTAATATGTATACTATTCCTCCATTCACTTTTAATTGTCATATTACGTTTTTCGAAAGTCAATTTGACTAGTTTTTAAAGTTAATTTTGAGAACATTAATTTGATATTTTAAACCAAAAATTTCGATATTAAAAAACTACCGCTACAACAAATTCAATTATTAACGACAAATGACTTTGTTACTTATAAATCATATTTTGTCACTAAAGATCTTGTGTGACGGAAAAAAATCGTCATCACTCGTCACTAAACGTGTCACTAAAAGTATACTAAGATGATTTAGTAGTTCATCGCTAAAAAAGCTATATTAACTACAAAAGGAAAAATCACCCCGAAATATATAAACATTTGTGACGAATTTATTTGTCATAAAAGTATTTTTTTTTTGTAGTTAATAGAATGATTTTGTCACTAAAAAAGTTATTAACACCGAATAAAGTATATCGTCGCATTATTTTGTTAAATCAATGACAGCACCAATTGTTTCTAAATTTATATGTATTTTGTGGTTAAACAAATGTAATTTCGTCACAAACAAATGCTTTTATTAAAAAAAAAAATTGATAACAAGGGAAATCCGCAGCCGCTACCCTTTGGGTGCGCACAGGGTAAAATTCTCGCTCCTATGCAATAGCTTGCAAATCACATAGGAGAGATAACCCACACTAGGCAAGCCCGATGCAACGAGCTCGACCCAGAAGGCAAACCGCTTGCTTTCGTTGGCAAAGGATTTCGAACTTGAGACCTACAACATAAAGTATAACAATAAATAGAGGAGTATAATTGATATATTTATTTATTGTACAATAATAAGAAAGTAGAAAACATTGAGGAAAAAAGATAAATAGAATCCTTGGTCAAAGATGAGTTAATATGCCATATGGTCACTCAACTAATACTTCTTTTCACAAAAAGCCACTCAACTTTCATTTATAACCTCAAAGTCACTTAATTATGATTTTTTCTCACAGAGAGTCACTCAACTAATAGTTTTTTCACAGAAAGTCACTCAACTTTCTTTTATAACTTCAAAGTCACTTAACTATGAATATTTTACCTACAAAGTCACTCAACTATTGATATTTCATTTAGAAAGTCACCCAACCAATTTAAATATGTTTTCATTAAATTTTGTTGAAAAACATTTTTAAAAAAAATACTAATAAGATGCTCATTTTAATTATTTTATTAAATTTATTAAAACATAATTTTTGTTTTAAACTAATTTCTTAAAAAATAATAAGATTCTCATTTTAATTATTTTAATTAAATTTATTGAAACACAATTTTTATTTTAAACTAATTTCTGAACAAAAACAAATACGCAGTAAGATACTTATTTTAGTTATTTTATTTAATTTTGTTTAAATACCAATTTATTAAAACGATCTTTTTAATAAAAATGTTATGCTGCCAGGCACCAGCACTAGTAACGGTGGATGCAATGCAATGCATCATTTTCGATTAAAAAAATACTACCGTGTAAATCTTATAATTTTTGTATTAGGTTCACATTAGTTATTATTTCTTTAAAAAATACTTTAAATAAAAATTGTATCGCAACAAAATTTAATAAAATAATTCAAATGAATACTTCTTAGTTTTAAAAATAATAATTTAAAACAACTCAATAAAAATTTTAAAAAAATAATTAAAATGCGTATGAAAACCAAAGAAACCAAAAGCATTGTTGCAAAACGAGCCATTGATAATAGTTAAAATATAGAAGTAATGGAATGAAGAGAAGTGTGAGTTTATGAAGAAAAAAATAAGTTATTTATAGGCAACAAATTAGAGATGAAAATGTTTTAAGGAATGTATCTAGAAGTGTAATGCTCAAATTAGGTCAATAGTGATAAATGCAATTGTAAGAAAATAGAAGTGGCATGGAAAGTGTGTAGGTACACATGAAAACGTCAATTTGTCTTGGAAATTGCTTGTTTTACTACTACCTCCATTTCAAATTAATTGAATTATTGAGATATTTTTCATTTTTCAAATTAACTTAATTGTTTAATTTTCTAGACTACTTTTAGAATGTTCATCTAATTTTACCCTTCATTAGTTAGAATTGGAATTAGTTATTTATTAATATTTAATTATTTTAATAGGTCAGGTTATTACTTATGGCGTAGGTATTAAGAGTTAGCATGGTTCTCGATCGCCAC
>JAJOOO010002627.1:0-43813 GCA_029582685.1 Solanum piurae
AGTCCCTATTTCCCGTTAAATAAATGTTGAATGTACTTCCGCGACCGATGAAGTGTGATGACAAGTTTGAGAGGCTTGTTTGGGGTTCCTTCGGGTTCCTCATTCGCCATGTCACGTCTAGGCCCTAGGCTTGGGTCGTGACAATTGCGCCAAGATGCATTTGAGAGAGGTGGTGAAATTGCATGTTGTGCCTTTGTCTATCATTTCCGATCGTGGTACCTAATTCACTTCTCAATTTTGGAAGTCATTCCAAAAAGGTCTTGGTACCAAGGTTAAGCTTAGCACGACTTTTCATCCCCAAACTGATGGGCAAGCGGAGCGTACTATCCAAACTTTGTAAAACATGTTAAGGGCTTGTGTGATTGATTTTAAGGGTAATTGGGATGACCATTTGCCATTGATTGAATTTGCCTATAACACGAGTATTGGAATGACTCCATTTGAGGCTCTTTATGGTAGGAGGTGTAGGTCTCCTATAGGTTGTTTTGAGGTGGGTGAAGTTGCATTGATAGGTCCTGAGCTAGTTTATGAAGATATTGAGAAAGTTCGGCTCATTAGAGAGAGGTTGAAAACGGATCAAAGTCACCAAAAGTCATATGCCGATGTTAGAAAAAGGGATTTTGAGTTTGATGTTCATGATTGGGTTTACTTGAAAATCTCACCTATGAAGGGAGTGATGAGGTTTGGCAAAAAAGGGAAGCTTAGTATGTAGGCCCGTATCAAATTTTGAGACGTGTTAGTAAAGCTGCCTATGAGTTAGAGTTGCCAAATGAGTTGGCTTCGGTGCATCTGGTTTTTCATGTCTCTATGCTTAAGAAGTGTGTTGGATATCCGACATCCATAATATCCCTAGAAGGGTTGGGAGTTGATGAAAGTTTCGCTTATGAGGAAGTTTCACTTGAGATTTTAGACCAGCATGTTAAGAAGCTAAGGAATAAGGAAGTTGCTTCCGTGAAGGTGATATGGAGGAATCATTTAGTTGAGGGGGATACTTGGGAGGCCGAGGCCGATATGAAGTCCCGATATCCTCATCTCTTTGCTTCTACTCCTACTCTAGCTTTAGGTAAGGAGTTCCTCTTGGTTTGTCTTATGTGTTGGGAGTCATGTGTGTTTTATGTGTCCCATGGTCTCCTTAAGTTACGCATGTTCATGAAAGTTTATGTTTTGAAAGAAAGTGAATTATGATTGATTTTCCCTCATGTTGTTGTGAATTTAGTATGAGTTGCCTATACGTTTCATGAGATGATTGTTGAACATGCATTAGCTATGTTTTTTGAGAACAAATTGCATGACGGCTTCATGAGATTGTGATGAGCATGGTTTTGAGCTTGGAGAAGGTAGTCTCTCCTAACAAAATGAGAAATGTTTAAGCGGTTTCTGCATAATGGGTTGTTAGATGTAGTTCCTACTTCCTTGAGATGCATTGAATGTGTTTTTTATGGAGTTGATGTTTCCTCCCGTGTTTTGCGCATTATTATAATGTTTCATGAATGATGGGCTGCTAGTCTTGAGTCTTGACATCCGTAAGGTGTCTAGAGTGTCATTCGAGGATGAATGATCCCAAGAGGGTGATATTGTAACACCCCGTATCCAAACATGGGAAATGAACCAGAAATTTAGAATCTACAGGGGCCATCCACGAGGACCACCAACGGTCCGTAGGTAAACCAACGAACCGTAGGTGTGGTCATTGGATTGGATCCCCAAAATAGGACTTTCTGACCATGAACGACGGCTCACCAGGATGGGCCATGGGTCAAACCACGGTTTGTTAACTGGCATCCGTGCATGGGTGCCTCAAAACAGTCCAAGTCTGAACCAAGACTGGACCTATGGGTCGTAGGTGGGTCCATGGTATGTGGCCAGGGGCTCGTGGTTTTGCCAAAATTCTTTGACCACCTACCATAGATGTGCAGGACAGACCATAGGTCTATCCATGGTCCGTCGACTGTGTCTGTCGGTCGGTAGGTCGGTGATTGTTGGCAGTTATTTTTAAGGGTAATTGGGTCTTTTCCCAATTAATTAGTTCCTATACTCTATCATTTTTTCTACATCTAGAACCCCTATATAAGCCTTTTTAACCCCAAATTAGACCCATTTAATTCATTTTTCCAAATCCTGAAAGAAAACCAACTCCTCCTAAATATTCTCTCTCTAACGCTTGAAGAAGAAGGAGGAGGTTTCACCTAGGGTTTCAATATCAAGGTTTAATTCATCCATTGGATCTTATCTTTGGGCTTCGTTGTTGAGGTATGGTAGTTTTCATCCGTGGATAGCTTTCATCCATTGAGCCCTCTCAAAATTTCCAATTTCAAAAGTAAGAAATCCCCAATTGTTAGGGTTTGATTCCAAAGTCATGGGTTCCTTTCAAACTTAATTCTAATGGTTGAATTATGATATTATAAGCATGAATTGATGATTTCCTATGGTTTTTATGATGTATCCCCAAGAACCCATGACTTTCTCCATATTTCTCAATTGTGATCTCATAATGTGGGTCTTTATTGATGAAAGGTGAATTTTATGAATTTATGCATGAAGTGATAGAATCACATAAATTACAATGAAGTCTATGTCTAATGATTGAATTCTATATGAGATGATGGAAAGTAAGTTATGAACCTTGAAAGGGTAATTTTTATGAGATTATGCATGTTTTCATGAAGTCTATGTATATGCTTTAAGGACACATGAGAGTAAAGTGTCAATGATTATGATAATGTTGTTGTGTTGATTGAAAGGACATTCTAATTAACACATAATGACCATGATGTGAAAGGTTTTCTCATATAATGATGATTCTAAGGTTGAAAGGCTTTCTCACCTAATTGAATTTAAGATGTACATGTAGGCATGGACGGTGAAAGGTTTTCTCACGCATGACCTAATGATAGATCCTAATGAAATAACTAGGATTGGTTGTCAAGGACATCCTTCCATGAGACATGAGTTATCTAAGACTTAATAAGTACTCCATGGGATTTATGCTTAGCACCGAATGGATATTCAAATGAGATGGAAGTCTTTTACGTTAGTTGAGTTTGGGATTCCCATGTATGTCTCATGAGATGGAAACCTTTTACGTCAATTGAGTCTAGGTTTGTAGTAGCAATCTCCATATCCCATAAACTATGTTCCCCCATAGGTTATTTAGCTAGTGGATCTACCTAAGCTAAGAGTTCATGGTTCTACCTTAGGCAAGTAGAACAACCCTTTTCAGTGTGGGAGACACCGGGTGATCATGTTATAGCTCACATGGTCTCATGTCGGTTAAGGCTACTTCTCACAATAAGAACATGAATAATGAACTATGGTTACTGAATAAGCTTGTATATGATTTCAAAGGTTATAAAGATGATGTTGACTTATGTTGTCCATGATTATGACTTCTAATATCTTATATGATGTTTAAACATGGAAAATTGCATGCTTTGAAATGAAATGTCCTTTTTTGCATATTTTCATGGATTTTATGCATGCCTATCATACTTAGTGCATTTTTGTACGAACACATACTTTTGCCTACATTGTTCCCCAATGTATGGTCCGACATGCAGGGTTTCCATTCTAGTGGCTAGAGCTTGGACTTGATATCTTCCCGAGCTTGGTGAGTCCTCATGGTTCGAGGACGGAGTTATTGTTTAGTTTCCACTTCTTGTATTCCATTTTTGGACATTATGTATGGGCTAAGCCCAATTTCATTCAGTGTTGTAATAGATGGCTATGATGAGACAAATGTCTAGACTTCTGCTTTCATTTATGTAAAACTTTTTAAGACTTGGAAATGTGTTTTAATTTTTATTGTTCTATAACTTTATGTTATGATATGCTAAGTGGCTTGTATGGAGTCCTTCGGGGTTCTATAAGCCTTGTCACGTCTAGGGGGTACCCCTGGGTTGTGACAAACAACATCTCCGATCGTAGTGGCTAGAGGGATCCTAGAAATAGCTGGCATCTATGAACTCGGTATGAGCTCATCCACATCACTCCTCAATCCTACAACATTGGCCCTCAAGGCCGTAACATCATCGAACTGGCGACCTCCCTGCTCACATGCCTTAACTCGCACAGCGAGGGCGTCCAAGGCTAGGCCATGTGCATTAATGAACTCCCGGTGCTCTCGCAACTCAGCTCGGATAGGGGCAAGAGCAACAACAATGACCCGCTCAATAAATCCTGGGACAACCTCCTCGACCCGAGAAGCACGTACATCAGCAAACTGGCTAGATATCCTATCTTATATAGCATCGCCACTGTCAACGGGAGGCAGGAAGTAGCAGCAGTAGAAGTAGGAGCAGATGAGCTAAGTGTACCTGAAGGCTTGCCAGTATGAGTGGATGGAGCAGTGTCTGCCTCCAACATATCCACATCAATAGCTGGGGATGTGTCCACCGACTGCTCTCCTCCGCTCATCCTCATCCCTACTATACTCGGCCTCGATCCTCCAGATGTTAGTGGAGGAAGTGGGAATCACTTACAAATCCACCTTTGCCACAAAGGACACTCTAGCTCGATGGCACAACTCTATGATCAACACTGGGAATGAAAGCGATGTCTAGCTCTTCTTAGACCACATGGCCATCTCTTACTCAATGATCATCCCTAGATTTAATCGATCATGATCAATGATAGATACCAACAAAGCTGCTTTCGGGTGCCCGAAGATGGATTCTTTTGTGACGGCATGAGTGTGCTGCTAATAAACCCGAACTAGCACTTCGTAGCTACATCTAGGTCCTTCTTCTGAATATGGACCCCTAGATCAATCCACGGAGGTGTAATGTCAGAAATCAAAGGAGAGAGCCACCTGTTAAGGTCATCTAGGGTCTTCTTCTGAATCCGACCTGCTAAGAAGTGGATTATTTGGACTGTGCACCCCAAAGCCTCATTGATTCTGAACTTTACCTTTTTACCTCACACACCACCACATGATTAACATGTGTAAATGAGCTGGCTTTCTTCTTGCCTTTTGGGACCAGCTTCTCGTACTCCTCATTGAAATCCCGAATCCAAGAAAGTATGTAAGGGCCTCAGGGCTGTGTGAATCTTTCAAATTTGTGGAACCAAATTGTCACTACTAAAAAACTGTCAAAAATTGATGGATGGAAAAGCGACGGACGGCGTCACACTTAAAAGTGACGGATGACGTCGCACTTAAAAGCGACGCAGATTGCGACACTGTCCATCGCTTTTGAATAAAAATAATTATTTTTAGATTTTTTTTACAAAAAGCAACGGACAACATCTCTTAGTCCGTCACTTTTTTCACAGATTTTTGCGCCAAATATACATATAATTTATAATTAATTATTTAATATAGGTAGAGATGATGTCCGTCGCTTTTTATTAAAAATAATTATTTATAAATTAAAAAATAACCACATTGTCCATCGCTTTCTATTAATTTTTATTTATTAATTATTTTTTGAAGAAGCGACGGACAACATCTTTATGTTAGTCGCTTTTTGGTCAAAATCTTAGTCAACCATTTAAAAGAAAAGCGACGGACATAGAGACGCTGACCGTCGCTTTCTTTAAAATATCTGGATACCCAGATGGGTTTTCCCCCATTATTCCTTCTCTTCCTTCTCTCTTCCTTTCTCTCTTCCTTCTCTCTAAAATCACCAAAAGAAGCTGTTGCCGCCGTCGCCGCTGCTGACGCCGCCGCTGCTCCCTCTCCATTGTCTCTAATTTCTCCTTTAATTTAAGGTTAGGGTTCTTCAAATTAGTTTTTTAATTTTTGATATTTCTGGTATATTTCATTTCGTTAATTAGTTATTGAATTTGTGTTTTGGATTGAATGATTGATTGTGTTTGTTAGAGAATGAATTAGGATTTTTTGATTTTTGTATTAGTTTGAATTTGAAAATAATTTATTTGATTGTGAATTGGAATTTTTTTAAATTTTATGATTGTTAGTTAGTTAATTGTTTAATTTGAATTTAGAAGTTAGTAATTGATGAAGTTTGAATTCAATGAATATATAGGATGAATGTTTGAATGTGATGTATAAATGAGGGTTTTTTTTTGAATTAGAACTTGAATATGTAAAACTAATTTTTGGATTAAAGTTTATATATGACTAATTTTATAGATTCGAGATGTGAACTTAAATTGATTAGAATTAACTTGAACTTGGAACTTAAAACTTGAATATATATAACTAGTTCTTGGATTTGAAGTTTCTATACAACTAATTTTAGAACTAATTTGATATGAACTTGAACTTGAACTTGAACTTGAATATAACCAATTCTTGGATTAGAAATTGATATATAACTAAGTTTAGAAATTCGATATGAATTATCTTGAATTTAGAACTTGAACTAATTGAACTTAATTATAATTTGAATATATAACTAATTATTGGATTCACACTTTATATATAACTATTAACTTTTATAATATGAACTTGAATTTAGAACTTGAACTTGAACTTGAACTTGAATATAACTAATTCTTAATGACCTTACTTCATTAGAACTTTATAATTAAACTTAATTAATACTTTGGACAATTAATACTTTGGACTTAATTTATAGTAACTTGGACTTAATTATAATTAACATAATTAATACTTTGGACTTAATTTATAATAACTTGGACTTAATTTATAATACTTTGAAATCTTAAACTTAATTAAAATTATGAATTAATTAAGCTTGAACTTTGTAGATCTTGAATTATGAACTAATTAAATAGATATATAAGTAATAATAAATATAATTATGAAGTAATTATAAATATATATTAACAATTAGATATATGTAGTAAAATTATTATTAACTTTAATTTATATTATAATTGAATATCTATATTTTTGTAGATGGATCATTGTTTGTGAATATATAATATGCATTATGAAACTGGTGCTGCTTTGAAACTTGAATTTATCGACGGTGTTAGAGATTTTATTGAACATAAAATGACTCTTGACATTTTCAAGAATAATGGATTGGTTAGGTGTCCTTGTAGTGCATGTAGGTGCTTAAATTTTTTTTGAACCAGATACAATTATAGTTCATTTGTATCATAATGGATTTAAGCTTAGATATTTTATATGGATTGATCATGGAGAAAGATATGGATTGAATGGTATGTTTTATAATTCGATGCCTGTGGATGAATATAATATGCTTGCACCACATGGCCAAATTAAGGTTGAACATGATGATAAGGTTGAACATGATAGGGTTGATGAAATGATCAATGATGCTTTCGGGGTTCAAGGTGGGATGGAACCCGAACAATATTTTGATGAAGCTCCTAATGAAGAAGCAAGGCACTTCTATGATCAATTAGAAGAGTCTAGTCGTCCACTATGTGAAGGGAGTCCGCCTTCTTCCTTGTCAGTTGCGGTTAGATTAATGAATATTAAATCAGATTGGAATGTTCCTAATGCGGCTATGGACTCAATGGTTGATCTTTTGGGTGAACTAGTTAATCCGGAGTTTAACATACCTAAGAACTTCTATCAGGCAAAGCGTATGGTTTCCAAGTTAGGATTGACGTATGATAGAATTCATTGTTGTGTTAATGGCTGCATGTTATTTTACAAGACTAATAGTGAATTAGAAAATGTAAGTTTTATGGACATGCTCGTTATAAGAGGACTCCGGCTGGAAATATGGTCCCAGCTAAGGAGATGCATTATCTACCTCTTATTCTTAAGTTAAAGAGGTTGTATGCATCAATGAGGTCTGCCCCACATATGAGATGGCATTGTGAATATAGAAGGATGTCGGATGCCTTGTCTCATCCATCTGATGGTGAAGCATGGAAGCATTTTGATAATATATATCCTGATTTTGCTAGTGAACCAAAAAATGTTAGATTGGGGTTGTGTGTAGATGGCTTCACACCATTCTCTAATGCTACTTCGCCTTATTCATGCTGGCTGGTATTTCTTACTTCGTATAATCTTCCTCCTGAAATGTGCATGACCAGTCCCTACATCTTTCTAAGTTATGTTATTCTAGGTCCCCGTAATCCAATTTTTTTGATTGATATCTATCTACAACCATTGATATATGAGCTCAAACAATTGTGGTTTGTAGGCGTTTTGACTTATGATATATCAACTAAGCAGAATTTCGTTATGCGTGCTACTTTAATGTGGACTATTAATGATTTTCCTACATACGGGATGTTGTCTGGTTGGATGATAGCTGGAAAACTAGCATGTCTGTATTGCATGGAAAATAGTAAGGCATTCACTTTAAAGCATGGCAGAAAAAATACATGGTTTGATTGTCATTGCCAGTTCTTGCGAATGGACCATGAGTTTAGAAAAATGAAAAATGCATTTAGGAAAAATAAGATTAAAAGTGACCCCCACCTCCATTACTCACATGGCATCAAATTTGGGAGAGAGTTTCTCAATTACCTAAAGTTACAGAAGCTTCACCTTCTAGACTTCTTGGATATGGTGTTGAACATAATTGGACCAAACAAAGCATATTTTGGGAGTTGCCATATTGGAAGGAAAATCTTCTACGACGTAATCTTGATGTGATGCACATTGAAAAAAATTATTTTGACAATTTGTTTAACAGAGTGTTGGATGTTAAGGGTAAGACAAAAGACAATCCATATTTGAGGATGCTGGAGGACTATGCTTCGAATTTAGGAAAGCGGGAAGATATGAATGAAGGAAAATTGATAGGTATGAAAAGTCATGATTGTCATATGTTCATGGAAACTTTAATTCCTATCGCTTTTAGCCATCTACCCGAAAGGATATAGAAACCAATCAAAGAGATAAGTCTTTTTCTTAATGATTTGTTTTCTGGAAAGTTGTTGGAGAGTAGTTTAGACAGGATGGAGGAAAATATTCTTGTTATTACTACTAAGTTGGAGAAGATATTTCCATGTGGTTTCTTTGATGTGATGGAGCATCTTCCAATTCACCTTGTACAAGAGGCCCGCCTCGGAGGTCCGATTCAAACAAGATGGATGTATTCATTTTAGAGGTATCCATTTGAAATATTCACTAAGTTATATATATTCACCAAGTTTTTTATTGACATATATATACATATATACATGCAGAAAAATTGACAGTTCCAAGCAAACAATTAAGCAAAGGGGAAAGATCGAAGGATCAGTTGTTCAAGGTCATATTGGGAGAGAAACTGGTGATATTTATTCTTATTACTTTGGTGATTATGTGTCATGTAGGAGAAACAGGCCCAATTGCAATGATGAAGGTGATATTGATCCTTGATTTCCACCGATATCAATTTTTAATCAAAATGGTCGAGGATCTAAAAAGCATGGAAAGTGAGGTTTCACTAATATGGAAATGCAATCAGCTGTGACATATATTTTGCTTAATTGTCTAGAGATTCAACCATCTCTCAAGTAAGTGTTAAAAGTATGTTATCAAATTACATACTAATAAGTGTTCATTAACTAACGAAATACTTGAATGTAAAATGATCAGCTTGTTCGTAAACACATAGGGTAATGAAGCCATCTATACAAAATTTTCCAAATGACTAACAAACTATATAAGTGTGCAAGCTTACGCTGAATAGGTAAGTATTTAATAATATATTCATGTTATACTAAATTATATTACTTGAAATAGAAATCACGTAGGTTTACGATGAATACTCAAGTGTCCAACATTTGCAATTAGTGAAAATAGTAGCACTTGGACCTGAATCTCAAGTACTGACAATGAATAAGTATTGTGCCTATGGTTTTAAGTTTCAAACTGAAGAAGTTTCTAGGAACAAGAAAACAAATAATACTGGTGTCTACATAAAAGGTAATGTTTATGGTACTGGCCAAACTATTGAATATTTTATGGTGTCATTCATGAGATTATTAAAGTGAGGTATTCAGGTTGGCCTAAGAAGAAGATTGTATTGTTTCAGTGTGAGTGGTTTGACCCATCACATAAAGGAACAAAGGTGGACCATTAACATAATATATTGAAGTTAAGCACACCAGTAAATACAGAAGTTATGATCCTTTTATTATGGTACAAAATGCTAAACAAGTGTATTACGCTCCAATGCGTAGAGACAAAGCTGATTGGTGGGTTGTTCTAAAAACTAAGCATGTGGGAATAATTTAAATTGACAATATCTTAGATGTGGCGTATCAAAATGATGTTGAAATTGTTCATCAACAAGTTGATGTTGAATTGGAAACCACACTACAACATCCTCAACACATATTAGAAGAAGTATCCAATGATGAGATAATGAATGTTGAGGAAGAAATATTTGAGAATGAGGAAAATGAATAATTTGATGACGAAGAATGGGATGATAATGAATATGAAACAACTGAGGAGGAAGAATGGGAGAATGATGGAATTGAAACAGGCGAGGAAGAATAGTAGTAGAATGAAAGCTAGTATATATGTAAGTTAATTTATTTTGCTAATTTTATTTAATTTATGATTTTTACATATTATACATGTAAATTTGCATACTGATGTCATCAGGCGGTGACGGTGATAGAGATCGCGAACATCTTGGAATTAGCCAGACTAATAAGGCTAAAAAGAAGAAGTCTATGAGACCCATAGATCCTGAGGATATTTCGGGATCTATTTCTTCTGCGCCAGAGCGCATCAGTCATGATGCTCATTTATTTGCTACTCCATTTGGTACGGCAGATCCTCAGGCATATTATCCTAATTATCATCGACCAGTCGGTGCTTCCTCTACTTCAGAGGCATTGCCTCCACGGTGCTACGAGGACCTACCTTTACAGTCTATTCGTCGACTATGACCCTCATCAACAGGTAGAATATTGGATGGTACTCCATCTCCCACAGGTCCATCTCCTCAGTTATCTGCCATGAGGATTGGAGATTCTAGTAGCGAGCAGTCATTTGCTATGGACGGTACGCCTCCATTTACTCAGCATTTTGTGCATCCTGGTGTATCACCTTCATCTACAGCTGCACCTTGTGCTACACCAGATGATGAGATGCCTGCTCTAGCTCCTGGCCAGAAGGACAGACTTGGTAGAGTCATGATTGAGTCGGATGGATCATTGGAGGGAGAGCAAGTGTTGTTAAAGGTTTCACCCATTAAGGGTGTGATGAGGTTTTATAAGCGAGGTAATATTTGTCCGAGGTATATTGGGTCATTTGAAGTTCTTAAGCATGTGGGAGAGGTGGCATGTGAATTGGCTTTGCGTCGAGGATTGTTACGAGTGCACCCACTGTTTCAGGTATCTATGATGAAGAAATACATGGTGCTGGGAACTATAGTATTTGTTGTGGTTCAAATCCTACTTGATGAGAATTTGTCTTATTATGAGGAGACTATAGCTATTCTAGATAGGGAGGTCTGCCAGTTGAGGTCAAAGGAGATTTCCTCTATGAAGGTCTAGTGGAAGAATCGTCTGATTGAGGAGTCCACCTCAGTGACCAAGAATGATATGCATAGAAGATATCCACACCTTTTTACCATTTTAGGTACCCTTTCTTACCCTCGCCTTCTTTTGATCGTTTGAGGATGAATGATAGTTATATAGGTATCTGATGTAACGACCCATTAATTTTTTTATTACTAGAGCTTTTTATCTCATAAAAGACTCTTCCAATAGATTCTAAATTGGTATTTTTGGACTATTTGTATCTACACTTATATAATTAATGGGGTAATTTTAATAATTAATTTAGTAGGTGGTTAAAGAAAATAATATTAAAATTAGTAGTGGGCCACTTTCATCACTTTTATAATTAGTCGTATATAATAATTAGGGTAGTAAATAATATGTAGAAGAAAGGAAGATAAACTAGACACACGATTACGAAAAGAAATTGAAGCGTCTACACGCTCAGGTGAAAACTTGATCCAATTCCTAATTTTATTTTATAAACATGGATAGTTGGGTGGGTATTAATCCTTATTATTATTATTATTATTTTATTATAATTGAAATAGCAAGAGAATTGGAAAAGTGATGAAATTGACATGGTAGGCGTGAAAAAGTATTTTAAAGACCAACGAGGTTGAAATTTCATTGGTCATTAACGTAGGTTCTTGGGTTGTAAGATCAGAAAATTAAATGAAATGTGTTAGCTAAGTCTTGGTTTTGTTTTTGATGACACTTTCACCAAGAAATGGTCAAATCCACTTATAAATATAATTAAGTAAATTTGGGACCAAATTAACATTTTCAAAACTTTCTAATCTTTTATAAAATATAAAAAAATACTTACTTTTTCAACTTTTATAATTCTATCCAAACAATTTTTAAAAAAGTAAAAAAATAAAATAATTTCTCTTGTTCTTCTTCTCCCAACTTTCTCTCTTTTCTTCTTCTTCTTCCTTAGGAAATCCAAAAATCTGACTATCTTCCCATTATCTTCCTCCTCATCTCCGGCCGTGACGAGCTTTCGTCTTTCTGAACTGGAGATCGTGTTCGACTTAAAATGGATAAGTCATTTTTTGAAAGATTTTACAATTTTTGAATAATGAACAATAAACCGTTCTATAGATGTGAAAATTGAATAATGGTGTAATGGTACCTATTGTTTATTATTTTTGAAAGAAAAACAGCAAACCCAAAAAAGCCCTAATTTTGAGGAAATGTATATGTATTGTTAACATTCAGTGAAAATTCATTTTTTATTGCTTTTGTTGTTCTTTTTGTGACCATTTTATTCATATTATTTTAGAAATATAGTCTTGTTCAGTTGTCCAACATATATTTCATTTGTTGAAAGATGTGTCGTATGCTGCAACATTTTAGTGATATGTTGGTACATATTTCAACAAAGTTGTCATATATTGAAACATGTCACCTATGTGGTAGGGCAACAAAATGGTCATCTGTAGTAGCAGATTTCCCATATGTGGCAACAGAAGATTCATTTGTGGCAATAGAAGGTACATTTGCGGCAACAGAATGTCCATCTGTGGCAACAAAATGTCCATCTGTGTCAACATAAGTATAAATTGCTACCCATTATTATTTTATAATCAATTATAAACTCTCAACCTTTTTTTATTTACCTTGTAGATCAAATGAAACAAGAAGCTTCATCTATGGCAACAACTCATTCTTTTGTTGGTGTTGCTTCCTCTTCTAACATCAAATGCTCTTTTTGTCTATGCGAAGAATGGGAGCAACAACATAATTATTTTATTAGTCGTGTTAAAAAACTCACTAATATTTTTAAGGAAATGACATATAATATTGATGTCCGTATTCCAAGAAGATTTCACAGCCTTTGAAGTGTAGGAGGTTGAAAAAATCTATTTCCCAATCACTATCCATAATTAGTAAAAGAAAAAAATCAATGACTATTGCTCTAGTAGTATCACACTCAATCCCAAAATGCAAGGAGAAAGAGAAGGAGAAGGAGAAGGAGAAGAAGAAAGAGAAGGCGAAAGAGAAAGCGAAAGACAAAGAGAAAAAGAAAGAGAAGAAAGTCGCCAGTTGTGACGTGAAACAACAATATTCATTTGAAGGTTTTAACATTGACGGCGACGGTCCAACCGAACTAATGTCATCCTTGTCGCAATGGATAAATGAGGGTCTTTACAAGCATCATGCAAAAAAGTAAGTCGTTCAACTATTATTATTATTTCTTCTTTATGTACACTAAATAATTATTTATAATGATTACACAATTACAAAAGAGACAAGGACGATCACTACTTAGCCAATTGCTAGAAACTTGGATTCAAACAACTTGATTTTGTAGTTGCATTTCCAAAAAAGAAGGACTGGTTCAACGTAATGTCTCAAACCAATAGGTGTTGGACTGGATATGCTAGTTATATATTTTATTGAATATATAATAATGAGATAGAAATTAGTCATATTCTTTTACATTCGTACTAACACATCCAAACACATGGAATAATCAATACTTAAATATGTTATATATATATATATATATATATATATATATATCTATAAAACATCATGGTTAATTACAAAGAAATAAAACACCATATTATCAATATACACATTCAAATAGTGGGACAATAATTTCTTTTCTACACCTAAAAATAGAATAAAATTGATGTAAAAAGGGCATTATCTTTAAACAACTATATTTGCAAAACAAAGTAGGTTTCGTTTCTACTTGAACTTGTTCTTCATGATTTTCCATTGCTTCAAACTCGCCCTCTACTATATTCGAGGAAATATATTTATGACATCACATGACTTGTTAATTACAAGACAAATTCACGTTAGTTTACTAATAAGATAGCTCCTAGTAGAACCTTTTGTTAAGAACTACATAAATGCTAAGGATAACTAGATTGTAGTTATTACAATGACATGCACAGTATAATTCTAGAAGTGGTGGTGTGGGAAAGTTGTGTGCACGCAAACCTTACTCTTACCTTTAGGAGTAGAGATATTGTTTCTGAAAGACCCTTGTGTTAGAATGTATGCGTCCACAAGTGATCACTGGACCATGTCTCCCGATAGAATAATAGTGCGGAAAATAAATAGCTTAAAGTAAATCAGACACAATGATTTTATGTGGAAACCCCCTTTGATTAAGGGCGGTGAAAACCACGACCTGTACTCATAGGATTTCAACCCAAACACCATTTCACTCAAACAGAGCAAAGTTTCATATTACAAACTCTTTCAATCTAGGAATTAAAACTCTTTAATCCCTTACCCCTTACTGTGGCACCTCTATTCCAAAGGAAATCTAAGCAACAACTCTATTTCCCACTAAACCAACTAACTCTAGTTGATCTAGACTTCAAGAACCAAATCAAGGCTAACTCTAGCCACCAACTCCGATCTCCAAGATAAGAGCATAAACAAGCAGCAACTCTACTGCACCACACATCAACTAACTCTAGTTGACACTCCTAGGCAACTCTACCCAAGAGAACATCAAAATAATGATGTCAAGAGGCTTGACTAAAATATAGATGATTCGAATAATTACTCTAGTTAATACGACTCAAACTAAAGACTTAGACAAGGAAATGATCTACTATCCTTCATAACTTAGGAGTAGATTTACGATATAAGCACATAAGACACAAAGCTCAAAACAAAACAAAAAGTTTCAACACTCCATCAAGTCCTTTGTTGAGTACGAATAGTGTTCTTCCTTGAAAATGTCTTCTTCTTTGTAAGCTTAAGAATTTTCAAAAATTCAAATCTTTGTTTGCCAAATCTTGAGTTTTTGTCTTGTGAGATGAAACAATATCAAATGGATATAAACATCTTGGGACGACATCATTGGCTGAGAGCATGCTTCTCTAAGAAGACGTGCACCAACCACATCAGAGTTGACATCTTTCTGACAGTTGTGTTTTTGTCCTTTTCACGTACGTAGTTTTTCTGGGACCAGGTCCCTTCTAGTTTGTTCTGTGTGAGTTCTTGAAAAGACTTTCTAGCTCTCTCTCTTTTTGAAATGAATAATGTTGTTTTTTTATTGTTGTATATATCAATCAACAACAAGAGTTTTGACCACTAAAACAAACAACCTTGTCCGCCCTTCCTATTGGTGAAGTACGTTTCACTTTCCACCAACTAACCTGACAAGACAATTTTACAGTTGTACACCATTTTGAACCTGAACGAGAGCACTCTATAAACGTACCAGGTCCCTGCATTTGGGAGGATCATCAAAATACATAGAATACAACATTTCCCCTTTTTGATGATGACAAACAAATATTCCTTACATTGAGTTATTCATTCATTCCCCCTATCATCAGTCCCAATACCAGAATACCCTTTGCTGGATTGGTCCCTTGTTAGATCCCTACGTTTGGTAAATCATCAAAACTTAATATCAGCTCCAAATTAACACTTCCCACTTTTTGTTGATAACAAACTTATTCACCTTCTTCTCCCTTTCGCCAGTTCCCCTATCAGCACGACTCTTCATGTAACTGGATTGGTCCCCTTGTTTCATTATGTCCAAAGTTTGTTAAATCATCAAAATTTCACATCATCAATGAAATAGAAATTCACCCTTTTTGATGATGACAAACTTGTTTAGCTTCTTCTCCCTTCACTAGTTCCCCCTATCGGCTTGACCATGCCCTTTTCAAGTAGCTAACATTGATCTCATACCTTAACAATTTCCTCCTTTTGACATCATAAAAAAGGGTTACAACCGGAAACCAAGTTGATAGAAATGCAGTTCAAACAAATTCATGGCCACTTGGACAACACTGAGCATGAGTAAAAATGTATAAAGTAATGAGAAAAGTCGGTAGTAACAAGATATTTTTCATTCATAAATAAAAGATCAGCAAACAAAGTATTGCAATTATTATTACGAATGAGAACCTAGACAATACCCACTAAGTTTTGATAGAAAAAGAGGAAGACTGGCACAGAAGTTTAGAAGAGAGAGAGGCTTAGGAACAAAGGATTGAGAGAGTAAGATTAGGAAATAATTTGCCTCAATGTGGTTTATCAGAAGCCTCTATTGAAGTTCACATTCTTTGATGCCCAGGCTTCATGTTGAACCTTTAGGGCTGCCAGTTCTTCTCAACCTGGTCCCTCTGATTGTGCTGTTTCAGAAGCTGAGCCTTCATGCAAAATATTTCACTATTCCTGTTAGCAAGAGCAACTGTCATAGCTTCCAACACAAGTTTGAGTTTCTCATGACAGGAAGATTGGTAAACGCAAACTTACTCAAGGCCTCTAAGATGAACAGATTAATAACCGAGGAACCATTTCATTTTTTTTATTTTTTTTCAAGGTCAGACACCCTCCCATTCAGAATACTTTGAGTTGTCAGATTATCAACCCTTTCCTTTTTGAACATCATCTTTTCCACCTTTTTTTCTTGCTGAACCTGTTCCCTCTTCACACTTAAAAACATCCTCATAAAAAACAATCTCCATTAAGAACAATGGGTTTAAACATTTGAAGTGTTTCTGAGAGAGGAGAAAAGAGAGTTTTGAAAGTTTCTAATTTTTGGAAGGGGATTTGAATTTTCTGGGGAGATGGAAAGAAATATGGAGTATAAAGGAAGTGAAAGGGTGTATTATGTAAAAGGAAGAGTCATTTTGGTATTCAAATGATGGGACAATAGTCAGATACCTAAATGACAGATATGTGGCAATTGCAACGGTTCTCATGCATAATTCAAAATGCAATGTTAAGAGTGCTAACCTTTGAGAACGGACCAGGTCCCTCTCTTTTGTTTGAATGTAATTGCCTAGATCTGTCCTAACCTCCCTTTTCCTTCAGCAGTTTTGCCATGTGTGTATACCTACAAAAGGTATAAGACTCAGTTTGCTAAAACATATATTACTGAAAAACAAGGATATCGGCTCCCTTTGCATAGTCATGAGAGGGCTGATTGCTTCAGGCAGGATCCATGAAATCAAGTTTCAGCATCCCCAACTTCAGTTTGAGTATCTCGGCCAGTTCTTCTAAGAGCTTCAATGTACTGTTCTATCCACAAGATTTGAGCACATCAAGCTGCACCTGCTACATACTCTGCCTCCGTTGTTGAAAGAGCAACAAAATCTTGCCTTTTAGTTCCCCTGAATGAGAGATCAAACTAGAAACTAAGCCATTCCTAAGGTACTCTTACTATCAACTTGATACCCAACATAATCAGCATCACCATTTTCCTCCAAATAAAAAAGTCTCATGATTGACATAATAGAACCATGTCCCTGTCTTCTTCAAATGTCTTAGGATTCTCTTAACAGCCTTAAAATGTGATTCCGTTTGACAAGCTTGGAATCTTGCATAAATCCTAACACTTGTATCATTTATATCCAGACCATATCCATCAGCATCCAGCTTCGAGTTGGTCCCCATGGGAGTATCAAGTGTCTTGGAATCTATAATGTGAAACTACTTCAATAGCTTCTCTGAACTAGAACCAAGTTCCTATCTGTTCTTGACAAACTGGTCCTGGCTTAAGGCTTTGGTGAAGATGTAATCCACTTGGTCTTCCATTTTGCAAAACTTCATAATTACATTACCACTTTTTAACATTGTCTTAACTTCAATTATGTTAAGCCTTTTGAGAAGCTTGTTGATGTACTTTTCTTGACAAACAAGGGTACCTTTAGAGGATTGCTTGATCTACAGCTCTCTTTTGGAAGATATTGTTTAAGAGGAACTTGCAAAACCTTCAAAATCTGCAATATCAGTTTAAACTGCATCACCTTTGTTCAACATTGTCTACAAGACCAGGTCCCTCATCAAATTTATTATCTGCATCAACTTCTTCAGAATTGGTAAAATCACATGAACACCTTCTGATTAGACACATGTTGGTCACATAAAAGCAAAGTCCAAGTGAACCTTGAAAAGTCATCCATAATTACAAGAATATGCTTCCATTCTTCTCTGCACTAAATCGTCACTACACCATAGAGATCTATATGGAGCTGCTCAAGAGTTCTGATGATGCTCACTTGCTTCTTCTGCTTGAATGATGAGCTGGTTTGCTTCCCTTTAACACAAACATCACAAACTTCATCATCTGGAAATTTTATCTTTGTCAGACTACAACCCAGGTCCCTTGACGCAAGTTTGTTCACCAGAGAAGCCCTCACATGGCTAAGTCTCCTAAGTCATTGATCAGTATTCTCACCTTGACCTCTAAGGTAAGTGAGAGTATTACTCCGAGCAGTGTTCAAATCAATAATATACATGTTCTTGCATCTCTTTTCTGTCAAGATCATCACCCGAGAGAACAAGTTTGTGACAACACATTTATTTGATAAGAAATTAACTTCATTTCAATCATTACTAATCTATGAAACACTTGAAAGATTGTACTTCAACCATTGACATAGTACACATCCTCATCGGTGTGTTCGACAGACTTCCCAAACATGCCTACACCAAGAATATACCCTTTCTTTCCATTGCCAAATGAGACACATCCACCTTGAAGTGCCTTGAAAGAGAGAGAGAGAAAGTTTGCTATTTTCCCAGTCACGTACTTTGAGCATCCGCTATTCATGAACCAACACTGAATACTGCTACTTCCTCTCACATGCATACCATATCAATTGTTAGCCTTGGTAACCCATTTTATTTGGAGTTCCCAGTAAGTAAATAAAGGAGTGATAAGGGAATTCTTTGTCTAGTGAGGCAGACTGATTTTCTTCAACTTAGGACCAGAAGCATGACGAGGTCCCTTCTTCTGCCGATTCCTCCATTTGGAATAGTTTGAACAACTTCCTTCATGTTTTTTCCAGGTAGGACAATATTTCTTAAGATGCTCATTTATACCGCAATAAACACATAGTAGATTATCAGCAACAAAACCAGTTTTGTTGTGAGGATTGTATGGGGGATCTATCTTCTCACAACTCATCCTTCTTCTACTGTTGTTACCTTGACTATTGAATCTATAAGAATTTTAGAGGAAGTGGTCCATTTGAGGGATTTTTTAGTTTCTCTTTTACATGAACCAGGTCCCTCTCCAACACAAATTTCTTTGTAGAACCAATTGCATCTTCATTTCAGTAGTGCACCGCCTATTTTCAAGCTCAAGTTGCAAGTTGCTGGCCTCATTCGTTCCTTTAGAAATTGTTGTAGTCACCCTTTTTATCTTTTCCTTTTATTCTAGATTTTTAGCTTCTAGAACAACCATTTGTTTTTCAATATCAGATATTTGGGCAACTAGAGCAATTTTTCCATCTTGAGAGATGTCAAGGCTATTGTTCATGAGATCATTCTCAGCGGTTAGCTCACCGATCAAATCAATTTGCAGAACAACTAGATTTCTCAATTTTCTAATGGAAAAGACATTCACATTTTGCTTGAAGTCAGATAATGTTACCTCTTCATTATCATCTTCATCATCTGAGTTTGCCATGGAAGCAAACATAGAGTCAAAAGGTTCTTCGTCATCTTTTACTGCGAGCATGAAAGCATCATCAAGGTGTTCAAAATTATCTAAATCACTTGAGGTATTTCCCCAAACTTTCAGAGCTTTCTTCACCCCATAATCAACAACTGTTTTTCTACTTGATTTGTCACGGACCTGGTCCCTCCTTTTGTCCTTGTCTCCTCCATACTTGACATTTGAATTTACAACCATGTCAAAGTTTCCTTTCTTCGTGAAATATCCATGTTTTCTTATGATTTCTTGAAATCTTTGAGTGAGATAGGCTATATTCCCATCTAGTTTAGGGATTTCAGTTTGTGACACCTTGAGAGCTAGAGATTTATCCCTTTTGGCTTTTTTCGTCGAAGGGTCTTGACTTTTATGCATTTAATGGGTTTGAAGATTCCCAATCAATTCAACCATAGTCAACACCTTAAGGTCCATTGCTTCAGTAATTGCATCAACTTTATTGTCCCACGACTTAGGAAGAATCCTAAGTATTTTCCTCACCTGCTTGCTTTGGTGTATAGGTTTACCCAAACACTTGAGTTTGTTGGTGATAGTTGAGAACCTGGTATGCATCTCTTGAATGGATTCACCTTCCTGCATAATGAAGTTCTCATACTGGGTGGTTAGCATGACCACTTTGGATTCTCTCACTTGATCAGTCCCTTCATGAGCTGTTTTGAAACAGATTCGATTGTATTCCTCAGCTCCAATGCCACAGATCAACAATTGTTTAGCCTTGTAGTTCTTCTTGATCTTCTTTTGGTCAGCCTCATTATATTGTTTTCATGTTTTGGGAATATCCTTTGTGATTTCTCCATCCTTCACAATCATCGTGGGAATGTGAGGACCGTCAAGGACTATATCCCATAACTCACTGTCTTCTGTCATCAGAGGGTCATGCATTCTTGTCGAAGACATCAGAGAGTCATGCATTCTTGTCTTCCACCAACTATAGAATAGGCCATTAAATTGAGGTGGCCTGGTTCATGATTGTCATTTTTCCAAATTTAGTGGAGCAACCATTTTTCCACGGGATTCTCTGTTGATGTTAACCAGATAGAGAGTCCAAACTCTGATATCAATTGTTAGAATGTATGCGTCCACCAGTGATCATAGGACCAGGTCCCCTACCAGAATAATAATGCGGAAAATAAATATATAGCTCAAACTAAATCTGGCACAATGATTTTACGTGGAAACCCTCTTGCTCAAGGGCGGTGAAAATCACGACTTGTACTCACAAGATTTCAATCCAAACTCCATTTCTCTCAAACAGAGCAAAGTTTCAGATTACAAACTCTTGCAACGTAGGAGTTAAAACTCTTTAATCCCTTCCCCCTTACAGTAGCAACTCTACTACAAAGAAAAACTAAGCAATCATTATTATGCCCACTAAACGAACTAACTCTATTTGATCTTGTCACGACCCAGGGGTACCCCTAGATGTAACAAGGTGTATAAGACCCTTAGAAGCCTCATACAAGCCGCTTAGCATATCATAACATAAAATAATAGAAATGAGCGGGAATTCAAAACTTTTCAATACAATCAAAGTCTTTTCTAAAAATGGGCAAAAGTCTAATGACATTATCTCACACCATCTAAACATCATGAATAACGTCTTGGGTCACAACCCATACAATAGTCCAAGACATAAAGGAAAAACATAAAAGAAAGTGGTGATCACATGCTCGAACACAATGAGGACTCCTCAAAACTTCACTTCCTTGATCAACAACGAAGCTAGCCACGAGTGTGAGAATCAATGTTGTCGGACCCTACATTTGATAAGAATGTAGGCAAAAGTATGTGTTAGTACAATCAAGTACTAAATATGATGGCTAGCATAAACAATATAATCATAAGCATTATTCAACATAACATAAGGTATAAGCTCAATAGATACATAATAAGCTTCATAATGAAAGAGGAATACTCCCTTAAGTAGCCTCACTTATCCTTAGACAAGACTTAGGTAATCCGCCTCTAGTCAAGTTTACATTATGGAAGACATATCTAGAAACACTCCAAGCAAATCTACTTCATAACTTAATCACATTAGTCATACTTACTTTTAAAGACACGGGGATTCGCCTCAATGCCTAACTTATAAAGGCTAATGGGTATTCACCTCTTGCCTTACATACTTTAAGATTGCGGGTACTTGCATCCACAATCACATCATATGACACGGGTACTCGCCTCCACATCATTTCATAAGGATCATGGGTTCTCGCCTCCATGTCCATTCATCATAGTAAGAACATGGTGACTCACCTCTTGTTAAATTCTAAGGAGCATGTGAATCACCTCATATCCTTGCATATGGTGGTCAAGGGTAATCGCCTTTAGCCTCATCATTCATTAAGCATTTTAGTCTAGATTCATTTTAGGAGAGCAATCCTTTCAACCTAGAGTCATTCATGTGAGTAAAACTTTCACATTCATTCAATCATGCTTATCAATTCATTATAGAAAGTATCCCTTGCATACTACAACATCAACAATTAACAATTCATTGTCTAGGCTTTACTCTCAAAGCACTACATCTCATGATCATCATCTATGCTTTACTCTCAAGAAATTAATATCATATTCATCATATATGCTTCAATCTCAAGAAATTCTAGTCATAAATCATCAATCCTATACTTATATATCTAACCCATAGAGTTTCCCTCACATGGCATCAAACCCAACTATATCAATTCAACCCTAAAATCATAGAATATGCATGGGTACATGTAATTTCATTCTAAATACATGCAATTATATCAATTCAATCATAAACAATCATAATTTACTTAATTGGATCAACATTCATCATAACCCACAACATTAGAAGAAACCCTAACTAGAATTGGGGAAATTCTTCTTCAAATTGTGGAATTCTAGGGGACTCCATGGGAGGAAGGATCTCATGGATGAAAAGCCATCATACCTTAGTCATAATGCCCAAAAAATCTTGAAGATTGGGAGACTTGACCTTCTCCTAGCTCCAATTTCTTCCTTGTTCTTCCAACTTCTAAAGAGAGAATATTTGAGAGGAGTTTTGGGTTTTCCTTTGGAATTTGAGAGAATGACTTAATTGAGTGAGTTTAGGGGTCTAAAATCGTTATATATGGGGTCTAGGTTGAGGCAAAACAACACCACATTGATTTAATTAAAACCAGAAAAGACCCTTAAGTCCCCAAAAATAACTATCCATGCTAGCCCACGAGACCCCGACTGATAGGCCCTGGATGGACCTACTGTACGTCCTGGTCAAGCGTCATTCGTGGTCAGAGAGTTTTGGCCAAATAATAGCTCCCTCAACCACGGGGCGTGGGTGTTGGTCGTGGTTCTGCCTTAGGCAGTTTCCATGGTCCCCTATCCAAGAAGCCCACCTACGATGCGTGGGTCCAACCACAAGGTATGGTTGGGACTCGTGGGTAACACTTGGAACTTCTCCAAAAGCTGCCATTTTACCTCTTACGAAGCTGGGGTGTTAAAGATCTAGACTTCAAGAACCCAATCAAGGCTAACTCTAGCCACCAACTTCGATCTCCAAGATAAGATCATAAACGAGCAGCAACTCTGCTGCACCACACATCAACTAACTCTAGTTGACACTCCTAGGAAATTCTACCTAAGAAAACATCAAAACAATGATGTAAAGAGGCTTGACTAAAACATAGATGATTCGGCTAACTAACTCTAGTTAATACGACTCAAACTAAAGACTTAGACAAACAAATGATCTACTATCATTTATAACTTAGGAGTAGATTTACAATATAAACACATAAGACACAAAGTTCAAAATACAAAAAAAAAGTTTCACCACTCCATCAGGTTCTTTGTTGAGTATGAACAATGTTCTTCCTTGAATAAGACTTCTTCTTTGTAAGCTTATGAATTTTTAGAAATTCAAATCTTTGTTTGCGAAATTTTGAGTTTGTGTCTTTTGAGAAGAGACTATATCAAATGGACACAAACCTCTTGGGACAACATCATTGGCTGAGACATGATTCTCTAAAAAGACGTGCACCAACCACATCAGTGTTGGCAGCGTTTTGGCAATTTTCTTTTCGTCCTTTTCACATACATAGTCTTTCTGGGACAAAGTCCCTTGCATTGTTTTTTTTTTGAGTTCTTGAAAAGACTTGCTAGCTCTCTCTCTTTTTGAAATGAATAATGTTGTTTGTTTATTGTTGTATATATCAATCACGAACAAGAGTTTTGACCACTGAAACAAACAACCTTATCCGCCTTCCTATTGGTGAAGTACGCTGCACTTTTCACCAACCAACATGACAAGACAACTTTACAGTTGTACACCATTTTGAACCTGGACGAGAGCACTCTGCCAGAAACCAGGTCCCTTCATTTCTGAGAATCATCAAAACAACTAGAATACAACACCTTGACTCAAGAAAATCATTTTCAGAGCAGTTTTGAAAGAAATGTTAGAATAATGAAAATAATGAAAGAAAGAAAAATACTTATTGTAAAAGCAATAAAATAACCAAGGTAAAAAAACAAGTCTGGTTCAGATTCCACTTGTAAAGTTTATCCCATGATGCAATATAAGTATATGTTCATCCAATTTCTAGTATATAAACAAAAAATTGAAAGAAGGTCGTAGGAATAGGGAAAACATACACGTTAAATATAAGTTTCTTGTTATCTCTAGCTTACAGTTCTATATCCTTTGACCTTTTCGACAATGAAAAGCAAAAAGTTTTTTACATAGAGAAATAACATGAACCCCATCTCTAATTGCATCATCAAATGCAACTAACAAATCAACATCTTGGCAATCAGAACTCCAACATATTTTGTACACTATCCTGGCCATTGGGGCACCACCACTATTTCTTCCAAATGTCATTTTTTTTGTAATTCATATCAGCTACGTAACACCCTACAGAAGTGTGAGTTGTATGATTTCCATGACTAGTATTGTCCCTAGAAAACATAAACATGGTATTTCCGTCTTCTTCTTCAGCTACGCAACCACTCATAGAATATCTTCCCAGTTGCCACAATTATTTTTTCTATTCTTATTGCACTTATGATCTATTTAACAAAATATTAAACTATAAGAAATGGTTGGAGAAAAAAAAGAAATTTGTTACATATTAAGGCATTGAATGCTTCCCCTGCTTCTCTTTACGCCTCCCCTGCAAATCTTCCTACGCCTTCTATAAATAGATCCCTCTCTGGAAATTTTTCAAACAACAACTACAATCAGTCCTTGCCACATAAAATTTTTAAATGCCAACTACAAAGCGAAGTATCCAACTTCTAATCCTGAATGAGTTCTCCATGTACCTTCATTATACTATCAACTTCTAATCCTGACTTGTGAATGAGTGAAAAATATTGATTGAATTTGCTCTTCCAATCTAACATCATTGAGCATGTTCTTGAACATTTTATACTAGTCAGTACTCTCCATCAATTATTGAAGCTGATGCTGATCACATCTAAAGAATAATGATCATCAATACTATACATGCCAACTTGTTTACACATCTTATATATTAAAGTTATTTCACACACACTTCAAACTTGAAATATGCACAAGAAAAAAGGACAAAAGAAACAAGAAATTTCTAATGTCGGAATAAACGTTATGTACCGACCCAAGACTATACCCTAGAAGTTACACGTCGTACTTGACCCTGAAGGGGTCTCGTACAAGCCTCTTAGCCTTCATAACATTCGATATATAGAAATAGTGCGGAATTAAAACTTATTTAAATCCAAACAATCAAAACTTCATTTAAAAACACAGCAGAAGTCTAACGTCTCATATGGCCATCTAAACAGTATCTTGAAAACTAAAGTAGGGTCACGGCACTTCACAATCGAAAAGTTTAACAATGTCTACTACATAAAAGAAAAGAAACTTCAAACATACTTGTCCTCGATCTATGAGGACATACCACTTGGTCTTGGAGGGATCTCAACCCAAACCCTTGAACTAGATGGATAGAAACTCACTTGCCAAAACCTACACCTGTAGTAAAATAAGAGAAATATGGGTTAGCACCCAAAAATGTACCAAGTATGATGACCATGCAAAAAGATGCTTTAAAAGGGGATATTTTGGTTGGAAACCATGCATTATGCCATTTTTTAGAAAAATGTCATGTACAATAGTTTAAGAGATATCAAATACAAGTATAATCATCAAACAAGTCATGATATCACATTTGAACATAATCAACATGTAAACCCTTTACCTTCACATTAGATCTTCACCTAAAGTAACCCTCATGCTATACCTTGTGCAATGTATGCATAGCATCCCATACCACCATCCACAGTAAAGTACCACATTAAGGTCACCAAAAGTGAACCTACCATTTATTTCTTTCACCTTTTCACAATATCCATACATAAGAGACATAACATTCATAAGACATGACAAGGGATAATAACTCATAATATAACCCAAGCATAGCATGCATTATCACATTAATCATTTAAGAGTCAACATTCTTCAATAACTTTATTTAGGACACTTTCATACATTAGTCATTAAGACTTAGAAAACTTACTATGACCCTCTGAAAGCCTACTCGTGCAATGAGTGGATGGCATCCCATACTACTACCCACACTTCATAGAACTTCTCAAGAAACCATAATGCACATCTCACATTTTGGGAATAGGCATTGACCGACATAGACCATGAGAGCTAACCATGGAATTCGGTGTCGTTTGGCCCCACACCGTAAAGAGGCGTCCTACTTGCCTAAGGTAGAACTAGGTACATTTAGCTTGGTTGGAATCCACTGGCTAAAATTCTATGTGGGCACATAGTTATGGGATAAGAAGATGTTCATTGGAACCGTAGCCTAACATTGGGAGGTTTTCCACCTTACCATATCCACTATGTGCTTAGCCTCAATTCCCATAGAGTATTTCATTTACATTTCATTATAGTGCTTGAGATGAATGCCATAGGCCTATCGACCAAAGACACATCATTACATATGAAAGGAATGCCATAAGCCTATCAATTCATGGTACATTAAGGATAGCTCATTGACCTTTCAAGAAGGGTGCCATCAACATTGGGCCTACCGATACAAGGTCCATCATTTCACACATGAAAGGGATTCCAATACTAGGACTACCGATTCAAGGTTTATCATCACATTAGTTTCTAGACTTATCATGAAGGGCTACCAATACTAGGTCTACCGGTTCAAGACATAGCCTAGAATACTTAATCATTAATTTGTGAAAGGAATGCCCTAAGACTATCGATTCATATTCATCAAGTCAATACACATTCATCAATACAATAAAGGGTTCCTTATCCTACCATTTCATGATACATCAATCCCCATTACTCTCATTTATACATGAATAGGATGCCTAAGTCTACCAATTCAAGTTAGAACATCACACCATAGAAACCCTTCACATTCTATCATCAACATTCATGAGTGTCAAATTGAGAAATAGCCTTTCAATAATAACACAAATACATTCTAGACATGATCACATCAACTTCATTGGATTCACATTCATATAAAAAATATCATGATAAGAATTCAATTCCTCATACTATGCCTATAAGACCATTAATCTCAAATCATCAACTTACCAACAATTTACCATAATTAAGGCATATATAATGATACAATTCAATAACCCAAAGCAATTTAGACATATTCCATTCATAAGCTTTCATAATCAACAAACTCACTTCATAAAGGCACAATTTAGTAATTGTGAGAAATCATGGGTTCACAGAGTATTTTAATCATAAATCATCAACTAAACACCAATACAATCATAATATGTCATTAATAACCATTTGAAATCGTTTGAAGAAGGAACCCATAAGATTGAGTAAAACCCTAGGTTTTTCATGAACTTGAAAACTTTGAAAAATCACTTTGAATTGACTCTAGGGGTGAAAGCTACCCCTATATGAAGGATCACCATACCTTTCTTGTGATTCCCCAAGAAATTTGAATGAGAAATGCCTTGAATCCACAACCCTAGCTCCCACTTCTTCTTCTTCTTCTTTGGGAATTTCTAGAGAGATAATTTTTTAAAGGAAGAACTCTTTGTTTTGATTTGTGGAAAGAAGGAGTAAATGACTTATTTTAGGACTTACAACTATACATACTAGTGATATAAAAAAATTAAAATCAACCCCACACATTAATTAATTAAAATGTAATTACTCAAACACCCTCAACTTAAGGCAGCCCGTCAGGGACCATGCCCAACTTAACGGGTCGTGAGGGGCACCACGGGTCATGGTCATGCCCGTGGTCCCCTAGGCAGTGTACTCCTCCAACTTTCCAAGCCCTCAAAGGCCTAAGGCAAGTCCACGAGACCTCCCATGATCCGTGGTCAAGACCACGAGTCGTGGTGATGGTTGTGGTCATGGAGGCAGTAGCTTGGCCAAGTTGCCTTGCCACCAAGTGATCTTGACGACCACTTTGATGGACCGTCTAGGGGACCACGGCTCGTGGTGGTGCCTGTGGTCTTTGGGGCAGTAGCTCCCTTATCAAGACACAACCCTCCTAAAGCTAAGGCAACCCCACGAGCCTTCCCATGGCCCATGGTAAAGACCACGAGCCGTGAAGTGGCTCGTGAAGGGTTGCCTTGGCTTGGCACCATTCTAGGTGTTATTGCCTAGCCAACCACGGGTGGAACCATGACTCGTGGTGGCCACCACGGGTCTTGAAGACCTTCGTGGTCTAGGAAGGCAGTAGCTAGGACTAGTTTTAGGTAGCCTAGGTTCCCAAACCATGGCTTCACCCAAAATCCATAGCCCTTGCCCTTAAATCTTGACATTAACCCCCCACGTTTAGGCTCTAGTGTAACCTATCATATTCCCAGTCATTACATTATCCCCCACTTAGGAACATTCATCCTCGAATGACACTTTAAATACTATAAGGGATAACGAATCAAGAATAGCATCCCATCATGCATGACACATCAATATAAAGCACACAATCATAGGAGGAAATATCAACTCCACAACATCAAGCTCAATGCAAATACAAGAAAGTAGGAACTTCTTCTACAAACTCATTAAGCACCAAAACATTAACATTTCTCATTTCGTTAGAGGAATTTCCTTCTCCAACTCACATCATGCTCATTACAACATCATAAGGCAATTATGAAACTCTTTCCAAAAACACATTTAAACATGCTTAACAAGTCAACTCTTGAAGTATTTAGGAAACTCATCATAGATGCATATCAACATGAGGAACACAATCATGAAACTCATTTAAACATAAATTTCATTAAAACATGCATAACATAAGGAGATCATGGAAACACATTTTCACACATGACTCTACAACATAAAATGAGCTACAAGAAACTCTTGGTCTCAAGCTTGATTAGGAATAGAAGAAAGTGACAAGGATATCAAAACTCACCACAACCTACTATTCAACATACCATCCCCCACTTAGGAGAAAACCCAACTAAGGCTAACATGAAAAACAACATAGGAACCTCAACAAGACATTCACAACCAAAAGTAACTATCACTTACCGGTGCCTTCATCCGGATTAGCTCATTTGTCCTTGTTAGATTGAAGAGCATAGAAACGATTCCTCTTTGGAACATCAAGATTCGGGCCACTAAGAGAAGCTTGTTTGGCCTCCCTATCTTTGGCCGTAAGAGTAGGACAATTTCTCACTTGATGATCACTTTTTCCACACCCATAACACCCACTAGTACCGGCTAAACACTTCCCATAGTGTCTCTTACCACAAGTGGTGCAAGTAGGTTTAGAAAATTGAGATTCACCACCTTTCTCTTGGTTAACTGTAGGAGCACTTGAAGAATCTTGGTTTGGAGCTCTCTTCTTGAACCTAGGTTGACCTTGCTCATCGGCCCTAGACCTTTTCAAACCTCTTCCTCTTGAGTTTGGACTAGACCTCTTCCTCTTGAGTTTGGACTCCTCAATAGACTGAGCATACACCATAAGTGTAGAAATGTTCATGTCATCATGGAGCATCACCGTACGACACTCTTACTCAACTAGGTCAGATATACCGGTAACAAACCTACTCATCTCATCTCTAGGGTTAGACACCAAAGATGGGGCATACTTAGACAATTGGATAAACTTCAAGGAGTACTCTTGGACACTCATGTTACCTTGCCTAAGGTTGATAATCTCCTCTATCTTAACCTCCCTCTTATAACGGGGAAAAAACCTACCAAGGGAGGCTTCCTTGAACAATTCCTAAATCTATAGACCTCGCTCCTATAGGACTATTGCTCTTCCATTGAGTGAACCAAATTTGGGCAACATCTTTCAATTAGTAAGCGTCAAGTTCTGTTTTTTCAGTAGAGGTCACTCTTATAGCATTGACTATCTTATACACCTCATCCAAAAAGTCTTGGGGATCCTCTCCCACCTTGGAACCTAGAAAAACTAGAGGGCTCATCCTGAAAAAGTCCCTCAACCTAGATGCCATAGTACTCTCACTAGCATTCCCTCTAGACCCCATATCTCTAGTAACTTGGGTCGTCATAGCTTGGGCCAAGGTTAGGAAAGCCGACCTAATTTCATCATTAGTCATGGCCGGAGCATCAACCAGAAGTTCATTTTATTGAGGAACTTGGTCACCTTGTGGACCTTGAGGATCTTGGGGAGGAACTCCCTCATTCACAACTTCCTCTTCCATTCTCCTTGTGGGTGTCCTTCTTGTATTCATATCCTATAAACACAAGATAAGGATTAGAAAAAAGACACTTATAGAACTACACTCCAAGGCACGACTTCAAGAATAATGAAAGAAGTGTAACTTCCTAACGTCCTATAGCCTCTCACTCATAGATGTGTCGCGACTCACACCGATGAACAAGAGTCTACTAGACGTGGCTTGTGAGACATCAATCCTAAAAATCATTTCCAAAATCTTGTGCTCTAATACCTAGTTTGTAAAAACCTTAGCCTATACTCTGGAAGTTACACGGCGTACTTGACCCCGAAGGGGTCTCGTACAAGCCTCTTAGCCTTCATAACATTTGATATATAGAAATAGTGCGGAATTAAAACTTATTTAAATCCAAACAATCAAAAATTCATTTAAAAACACAGTAGAAGTTTAAAGTCTCACATGGCCATCTAAACAATATCTTGAAAACTAAAGTAGGGTCACGACACTTCACAATTGAAAAGTCTAACAATGTCTACTATATAAAAGAAAAGAAACTTCAAAAGTACTTGTCCTCGATCTATGAGAACATACCACTTGGTCTTGGAGGAATCTCAACCCAAGCCCTTGAACTAGATGGATAGCAAATCACTTGCCAGAACCTACACTTGTAGTAAAATAAGAGAAATATGGGTTAGCACACAAAAATGTACTAAGTATGATCACCATGCAAAAATATGCTTTAAAAGGGGACAGTTTTGTTGGAAACCATGCATTATGCCACTTTTTAGAAATATCATGTACAATAGTTTAAGAGACATCAAATACAAGTATAATCATCATAGAAGTCATGCTATCACATTTGAGCATAATCAACATGTAAACCCTTTACCTTCCCATTATACCTTCACCTCAAGTAACCCTTATGCTATACCTTGTGAAATGTATGGATAGCGTCCCATAACACCATCCACACTAAAGTACCACATTAAGGTCACCAAAAGTGAACCTACCATTTATTTCTTTCACCTTTTCACAATATCCATACATAAGAGACATAACATTCATAAGATATGACAAGGGAAAATAACTCATAATATAACCCAAGTATAGCATGCATCATCACGTTAAGCATTTAAGAGTCAACATTCTTCAATAACTTCATTTAGGACACTTTCATACATTAATCATTAAGACTTAGAGAACTCTTTACGACCCTTTCAAAGCCTACTCGTGCTATGAATGGATGGCATCCCATACTACCACCCACACTTCATACAATTTCTCAAGAAACCATAATGCACATATCACATGATGGGAATAGGCATGAACCGACATAGACCATGAGAGCTAACCATGGAATCTGGTGTCGTATTGCCCTTCACCGTAAGGAGGTGTCCTACTTGCCTAAGGTAGAACTAGGTACATTTAGCTTGGATGGAATCCACTGGCTAAAATCCTATGTGGGCACATAGTTATGGGATAGGAAGATGTTCATTAGAACCCTAGCCTAACATTAGGAGAGTTTCCACCTTACCATATCCACTCGGTGCTTAGCCTCCATTCCCATAGAGTATTTCATTTATATTTCATCATTGTGCTTGAGAAGAATGCCATAGGACTATCGACCCAAGACACATCATTACACATGGAAGGAATGCCATAAGCCTATCGATTCATGGTGCATTAAGGATAGCTCATTGACCTTCCAAGAAGGGTGCCATCAATATTGGGCCTACCGATACAAGGTTCATCATTTCACCTATGAAAGGGCTTTCAATACTAGGACTACCGATTCAAGGTTTATCATCATATTAGTTTCTAGACTCATCATGAAGGGCTACCAACACTAGGTATATCGGTTCAAGATATAGCCTAGAATACTTCATCATTAATTTGTGAAAGGAATGCCCTTAGCCTATCGATTCACATTCATCAAGTCAATACACATTCATCAATACAAGAAAGGGTGCCTTAGCCTACCAATTCAATATGCATCAATCCCCATTACTTCCATTTATACAAGAATAGGATATCTAAGCCTACAAATTCAAGTTAGAACATCACACCATAGAAACCCTTCACATTCTATCATCAACATTCATGAGTATCAAATTGAGAAATAGCCTTTCAATAATAACACAAATACATTCTAGACATGATCACATCAACTTCATTGGATTCACATTCATATAAAAAATATCATGATAAGACTTCAATTCCTCATACTATGCCTATAAGGCCATGAATCTCAAATCATCAACACACCAATAATTTACCATAATTAAGGCATAGATAATTTAGACATATTCCATTCATAAGCTTTCATAATCAACAAACCCACTTCATAAAGGCACAATTTAGGAATTGAGAGAAAATCATGGGTTCATAAAGTATTTTCATAATAAATCATCAACTAAACACTAATACAATCATAATATGTCATTAATAACCATTTTAAATCGTTTGAAGAAGGAACCCATGAAATTGAGTAAAACCGTAGATTTTTCATGAACTTGAAAACTTTGAAAAATCACTTTGAATTGACTCTAGAGGTCAAAGCTACCCCTAGATGAAGGATCACAATTCCTTGCTTGTGATTCTCCAAGAAATTTGAAGAAGAAACGCCTTGAATCCACAACCCTAGCTCCCACTTCTTCTTCTTCTTCTTTGGAAACTTCTAAAGAGAGAATTTTTGGAAGGAAGAACTCTTTGTTTTTGATTTGTTGAAATAAGGAATAAATGACTTGTTTTAGGACTTAAAACTATATATACTAGTGATATAAAATAATTAAAATCAACCCCACACATTAATTAATTAAAATTAAATTACTCAAACACCCTCAACTTAAGGCAGCCCGTGAGGAACCACGCCCAACTTAACGGGTCGTGAGGGGCACCACAGGTCGTGGTCGTGCCCGTGGTCCCCTAGGCAGTGTACTCCTCCCACTCGCCTAGCCCTCAAAGACCAAAGGAAATTCCACGAGACCTCCCATGATCCGTGGTCAAGACCACGAGTCGTGGTGATGGTCTTGGTCATGGAGGCAGTAGCTTAGTCAAGTTACCTTGCTTGCCTTGCCGCTAAGTGATCTTGACGACCTCTTTGACGGACCTTCTAGGGCACCATGGGTCGTGGTGGTGCCCGTGGTCTTTGGGGAATTAGCTACCTCATCAAGACACAACCCTCCTAAAGCTAAGGAAACCCCACAAACCTTCCCATTGCCCGTGGTCAAGACCACAAGCCGTGAAGTGGCTCGTGAAGGGGTGCCTTGGCTTGGCACCATTCTAGGGCTTACTGCCTAGCCAACAATGGGTGGCACTACGACTCGTGGTGGCCACCACGGTTCGTAAAGACCCTCGTGGTCTAGGAAGGCAGTCGCTAGGACTAGTTTTAGGTAGCCTTGGTTCCCAAACCATGGCCTAAACCCAAAATCCATAGCCTTTGCCCTTAGCTCTTGACGTTAACCCCCCACGTTTAGGCTCTAGTTTAACCTATCATTTTCCGAGTCATTACACGTTAGTTATCATCTCAATAGGGGTCATCCAAATTTGCTACCCCAGGAATGTAAGGCAGTATTACCTAACAGAAGTATACATGAGATCAAACTTGAGTTTACTTTCATTACGATAAAAACTCAACACACACAAAAATATAATATACTATATCAGTAACATAGACTTGAGTTGTAAAGTGAAGATACATTCAACTATCTCAAATCGAATGCATCTACCATCTGCTTTACCCCTAATGCAGCAAGCGTAAAAAAATCCTGTTAATAGCAAACTGTGGGTTGAACTTCATGCCTAAAGCTATGTAGATGCCTATAACTTTTGAATGCTTTAAGTTTGACCCGTCAACTAGGCTAAACTTAGTCATACATAAAGCTATGTTGATGCCTATCACTTTTGAATGCTTTAAGTTTCTCCCTTGAACTAGGCTAAACTTACTTTCAGAGTCTTCCTCTTTAATTTTTTTCCGCTGAATCAGCTCTCAAGACTATATGCATCTTCTTGATTATACTACCATCTGGTAATTCCTCTGTGTCAAATCATCTAATGCTTGCTACAAAGAACACCATCACACTTTGGTGAAGTAACTACTGTTTATCCTTTGTCAATATAGCTTTTAGATCCAGTTAGCTAAGGATACCCACACCGTCCTGTCTCAACTATTTTATCGCTTTAAAAGTCTTCGTAATAAGCTTGGTACTTCAAATACTTCCTCTGAAAACATTATTTACTGATTCAGTCTTACTGGCAACTTTGTTATACTATCATCTTTGAAATACATAGAACCGTACACTTGCGAAGTAAATACTTTTTATCCTATGTTGAGATAGCTAATAGATCCAGTTAGCTAAGGATCTCCACATCCCACCCCTGATTTTCCTTGATAATCACATTGAGTGAGGGATAACCGTAACAAATACCACCACTACTGACAGATGAGTGAAACGCTTGGTTGTGGTTTGTCACTTTATCCATTAGATCACAAACTTTGGCACAATACTTATTCATAAAATAACCCCCAGCCGCAATACATTGCAATTCCTTTATGCCAGACTAACTATTATCTTTTATGATTCTAATTCATCTAAAGTTTTTATTCATAATAATATATTTCCCAAACTAACTCATTTAAATTTAATATATGTCCAAGATAACCCCATCACAAATGTGGTGCAATGGTTCCAACATATAGGACTATGAAATTTTGTTCTTGCGCATCTAAGATTGCATCTAGCGTGAAACCAATAAGTTGTAGCAGATGCAAATGTTGATTTCCTCATTAACAAACATGTAAAGCTGTGACTATATAGCAGAGGTTCCTAATGAACCAAAACTCTACTTCTACATTTCCCTTTCAAACTTTATACAAGGTCTATTATTCAATCACTGACAATTTAGGAGAAATTATAAGTGACGTAAAAATATTCAAATCTCTCTGTCTTTTCCTTCTTTTATAAGCAGAAAGCAAATGTGATCATCCTTACTAATGAAATGAGATGAAAGTAACAAACAAAGAGTATCCAATCCATAGAAATTCAAATGAATTTTGATCAGGCCAGAAATAGAAAGAAGTTGCACCTCTTTGAAAATGAGATCCAAGAATACTTATGCGTCAACTTCTGAATGCAAGGCCTCAACTGGATTATTATTCCTCTGTTAAAAGCCCAAATTAAATACAGAATGTGATGCAGTCCATAAAATGAAAGACAAAGAAAACATGAAATGACCACAAGGGAAGCTATATAATCCATTTTGAGCTGCAATTTATTTGACTAGGTTAGGGACAAACAATTAGAGACGTAGGATTAGTACCACAATTCAGCATCATAAATTAAACAGTAATATACAAATCCGATTGGCTAAATATGGACAAAAACGCCATGGCTCTTGCACATTGTTGGTACCAAAACTCTTCTACGATGTAATGGGGTTTTGGCGGAGGGTGCATTGGTAAAAAAGTGTCTTAATTTTTTGAGTTTTTGGCTAAAATCATCCCTCAACTCTAACTCAAATCTAATGTACATCCTTAAATTATCTAAGTGAGCAAAACATCTGTATATACTATGGAAAAATTAACAAGAAACATCCTTCAGTCTATTTTTGTTACAAAACTGATTGAACCAATAATTTTTTTTTTAATTTGGTCATCTCTTAGCCATGATGAGAAGATCAAAGTTACCTAAAAAGAATAAGAATATGGATAGGAACTGAATCATTCATTCTCTGAACTCAAAGTTTGTATGCTGTCAGTTTATATGGTTTTTGCATCATCATGTAAATCAACCTGCAACAATACCTAAGTCTTGAAATATTTAAACACTAGGTTTTGATGTTTAGGAAATTTATGTAAAAATATTCATTTTAAAAAAAGTACGCCCAATTATTTAGAGATTTTCTTGAATAAATATTTTTGTTGTTGGTAACATCTGTAAAAGATTACCATAACTATCAAGAACAATTACAACCTATAGAGCACCTATTTTCTGATTAAAGAACTTAGGCCTCCGACAAAACTATAAAACTAATTACATATTAAATGTTGAATAAGTTGCCTACAATTCTGTGCTTTTTTGAACTGTACAATAAATTTACCCTCTTTGTGATCTCCTTCTTTATATGTTGAACTACCTCACCTGTATGTATCCGCTTCCTTTTGAATTTCTTCCAATTCCTATACTAGCACGCCATGTATGATAGAGGACTGCTCCACCTATAGCTGCCATAATTTCCTTCTTTGCTTTCTTCCAGTGTTTCCTCCTAATGTTATCCAAAGTCTTGATGATTTCGACATTCTGCAGTGTTGTATCTGTCCATTGAATCATCTCTTGCAATACAATGGATGTCCATTTACACTTCTAAAATAGATGAACATTGGTCTCCATTGCTTTCTCATCACATAGACAACAATCAATGTTATCAACTTGAATAATTAGTTTCAACTTCCTCTCCTGAGTTAGTAACCATTCTTGGACAGCCAACCACACCATAAATCTATGCTTTGGTTGAGCCAACGACATCCAGATGAGTCCAACATTACTTATTTTTGGTTTGTGGCCTATTATTGCTAAGTAACTTCTGGTGATAGAATAGATGTTAGATTGCGTCAACTTGTATTCGTCTCGTGTGTACCAGCCCTGCATTTGAACTTTGATTGCATTTATTTTCTTCCAGTACCAACTGCAGTTTATTGGTGCCTTGTGAGTCCATATAGAAGCATCATCCTTTATATATATTCCATGGACCCATTTAACCCACAATGTCTCCTTATTTTCTATGATTTTCTATATCAATTGACCCATTGAGGCAATATTCCAGTTGCTACAATCCTTTATATTTAGACCCCCTTGTATCTTTGGAAAGCAAACTTTCTCCCATGACACCAAAGCTATCTTACTCTTATCAGCACTACTACCACAGGAAATTCCTGCATATCTTATCCACTTCCTTGAGAATGCTTTGGGGTAATATCAACACTGCCCCAGAAACTATGGATTTAAAATAGTACACCATTAATCACTTGTAGCCTACCAACATAGGAGAGTTGGGTTGAGTAAGTTAAAATGATTCTTTGAGTAAGGTTGTCAATTAGAGAATAATAGTCAGTTTTTTTCCATTTCTTTGGTGAAAGAGGTAGGCCAAGGTACTTGATAGGGAATATACCAACTGAGAATCAAGTTCTAGTTAGAATTTGCCTTCTTGTGTCCTCATCAACTCCAACTAATAATATACTTGATTTGTCCAAGTTTGCCTCCAAACTAGTAGAAGCATTAAAGTGTGCTAATGCTTCCATTACTCTACTCACTGAAGCCACATTCCCCTTGTAGAATATCATGACATCATCAGCAAAAAATAAGTGAGTGAGTTGCAGCTTCTTACACATTGGATGGAATTGTTCTTGACAAGTATTCCATGACTAATACAAATAGAAGCGGAGATGCAGGGTCTTTTTGTCTTAGTCCTTTTTTTTTTCCATAAAAAAACCATGGTTCTCTCCATTCACTTTTATTGAAAACATTGTAGTAGTAACTCCCAACACGATCCATTTGATGAATTGTTCAGGAAACTCAAAACCACCTAGGACTTCCTCAAACTCCTAGATCACCATGTCATAAGCTTTCTTTAGATCTATTTTCATAAGACACCTAGGAGATACATTATTCTTATTGTAATGTCTTAGTAAATCATGACAAATCAACACATTGTGCATCATTGATCTCCCTTGTACAAAGGCTGACTAATTTTATACTACTATATGGCTGACAACAATTTTTAATATACTGCAGATTAATTTTGATATGCACTTATAAATTACATTGCAATAGGATATTGGTCTATATTGGCTGGCAACTTCAGGAACCTCTATTTTTTGAATGAGTAATAATTGTTGAATTGATCTGCCTTAGAATCTTACTATTCTGAAAAAATTCTAGCACTGCATTTGTGACATCCTCTCCCACAACAGACCATGCTGCCTTGTAGAATCCACTTCCAGTCCATACCCATATGGTCCAGGGCTCCCCGTGTTGTCAATTTGAAATATAGCCTTTTTCACCTCTTGTGGTTCAAATCTCTGAATGAGTACACACTATTGTTCTTTTGTAAGCACCGCCCTTTTCTTATCAAGTCTCCTATTGATGGACATCTATGCACTGTCTTGTTCCCTAAAATTTCCTCATAATACTCCCCAAACAGACTTGCAATAATTATTGGATATGATTACCATATTCCTGACATGTCCTTCAGTTGTGTTATGGCATGCTTCATCTTCCTATATTTTATGACTGAATAGAAGTACCTTGTGTTGTCATCTCTGATAAACACTCATCTACACCTCATCCAATACTAGGTGTAGGCGATTGTATTCTAGTTTAAAACCCAACAAAAAGTTGGGGTCAAACCCACACGGAGAGGTACAATATATAATTCAATTAAGAAGTAAAGGTTGTGTTCTAATCGATTATAGTGGTAGACATTATCGAAACCAATCAAAGTAAATTAATGGTTTGACAACAAATTTCAGATGGGGGGGGGGTTTAAGAGTGTCAATTAACAACTACAACAATTAGAAAAGCATGGGAGTAATCAAATAGAGATGAATTCTAAGGGATGTGATCGATTATAGGCTAATTTAGCTATATGGGTAATTAAAATTTACTAACAACGGATGAATCTCAGTGGGTAGGCTAGGCGATAAATGGAATAACTTTCTCTTGAACAACTATTACGATTCAAGTGAGTTCTCTCGAAGCTCGACAAGCTTAACAATATAAACAACCCAAAACCTTAATTTATCTACTGTCTCGAGCTAGATAGGTATGATCAAATTAAGATTCACTTTCTCGAGATGAACCCATAACAACCCAATAACTACAATCATCAATCAATAACGTTGGTTCGAGAACCTCTCCCTCGAGCAAGCCCAGAACACTAAGCTAAAATTACATTTGTAACTACAATTTATGAGTTAATACACAACAATCAATCAAACCCACTTTAAAACAATATTTAAATTAGTAAACAACAATACCCATAAGCTAATTAGAATAAATAATCACATGATCACACCCCAAGAATTGAGGTTTTAGCCACACATCATAAAAAGTAAGAAATCAATACCAATTACATTTTCCATAATCTGGGTATTGCAATCCACGTCTTTACAATGATCCAAAATGCTCAATATTGAAAAATCAACTCAAAATCTACTAGAAAAATCTTAAAACTAAGTAACCAATGAAAGTTCCAAGTTCTACAATGGAGAAATTACTCAACAAATGACTGGATTTAAGACTAGACCCTTTTTCTGCTTTTTGAAATTCAATTTATACTTTCTCAATTTTTTGTCTTAGGATCACTAGGCGAGGTTAGTCGAGCATCGCTGACCAAGTCGGCGATGTGCCAATGGCTCCATTCCATCGCCGGTTTTCCTTGGCTCTTTAACCTCAGGGTTCTGTTACTTTAGGCGATCCAAGTTTGTATCACCAATCCGTTCGGCGGTTCGCTGAAGGTCCAAATCCATCGTTAATTTGGCTTCTCCCCAGGACTGGTAGTCTGAAACTTTAGGCGAGCTGAAGTGCCACTCGGTCAGTCACCGAGTGGCTTTGGCAATTTTCAGCTTTTGCTATCTTTTGCCTTTTTCATCTTTTTAGCTCCTTTTTGCCTGGTAATGTCCTTGCCTTTCTCCTTTCCCTTCATTGCTGCAAATTAACAATTTAACATCAGTTTAGAGCATAAAGTAAGCATTGAGGACAACAAAACTATGAAAACCAAGCCCTAAATGAGTCAAAATCTCAGGCTCATCGACATCCCCAACTTAAACTGTTGCTTATTCTCAAGTAATACTTAAGATTAATCAGCTCAATACTCAATACGGATGTCTACAAATAGTGCTACTCAAGACTCAATGTGAATACACACAAGAGGTTCAAACTACACATGCAATGTTCAATTGTGCACTCTATGTTTCAAACTGTGACTAACCAATATCAAATGTACTCAAACTCACAATACTTGCTTCAAATGCAAGTTCAAGCTCAACAAAAGCATTCGAATGCCCTCATATCAGAAATGATTCCGTGCTCATACAAAGCTCATCAACTTTTAAAATTTCGGAATCAAAACAACTCTCACTCTCTAAAAAAAAACATGCATGATCCTTCCCCATAGGCTTACCCGTATTTTCCAATTAACATGATAATAAGTTCATTCAAAGATCTTTCAAGGCTTGTAACGGGGCTGGGTTAGTGGTATGATCATTTATGCTTAGTGACTTTCACCTTCATGAAGAATGACCTGCATTTTATTCTTTCTCCTTTTCTATCACACATTTCGCTTTTCAAAATCCACACCCTACTCTTTCAAGCACACATCATTGGATACTCCTTTTCTTTTGCTCATTGCACACAGTTTATTTCAACAATTTTTTTCTTTTTCGATCTTTTTATTTTCATTTCTCTCTCTCTCTCTTTTTATATGGAGGGGTTCCATTTTTTCAACACAATCTTTCAAGAGGTGAATTTCTCAAACTTCTTGATTTTCCTTCCTTTTTCACCACACCCCCAACTTAAGCTTTTGGCCTAAGTTGGTTATTCCACATAACCAATGCTCCATGAAGATTTTAGGTGGGAAGGAAAGGGGTCATTTATGTTCAAGGTTCATCGAAAGAAAAGAATAGGCTCAAATGGTGCCAAGCTAGGTTCACACTTTCACAAAGTGGTCACAAAGAAGTACAATGGCAACATTATCTAGCTCTTCACAAATTGTGCCTAAGATCATCTCTATCATTTGCTCACACTAGACAATTAGACCAACGGGGAAAGTTCTAGGTATTAACAAGCATGTATTTCAAGAAAACCTCACCACACGCGACATTCAACATAATCATCAAAACAAGACTTTACCATTTTCGCTAGCGTGCAACGATCATCACAAGAGTTTCACTCAACAACCGGCTTAGTCACAATGAGATGCTACGATTTCACATATGAATTATGCAACTCAATATGCCTCACCGGATTTGAACACACATGTCATTCAAACAACAGTACTATTCAAGTCATTGGTATTGACCCCAAGCGATACTCAAAATTGCAAGAGAACGACCCCTTTCAAATGCACAAGAGATGGCAATTTTAAAAATCGGTTCAAAACCATTTGTAATTCAAAACAAGGGACCAACACAATAGATCAAAACCATATATATAAGAACACAAGATATGATCCAACATTCACACAACAATAATTGCAAACATCCACAAAATAACCCAAAAGACGTAGGTATGAAAATACCTCACCCCACAAAACTAGTCTAGCAGTTGTCCTCAAATGCAAAGAAATAATAAAATAGTCTAAAATGACATAAATGGAGTAAAAGGGTCATCCTGCTAGGCTAATCCTGGGATAAGCTCTGCATGTCAGTGACTCCATATGTTTGGGCATCATTGCTCGGCTCAGCAGCATCCTTGGCTCCACTGGATCCCACCATCGAGGTATCTCTAAGTGATGCCTGCACAACTGTCTCAACCATGGCTCCTTTAAAATTTGCTAATTTATCATACATAACAGCATCACAGACACCCAACTCCTCCTCATCAGTCTCTGCCTCAGACTCGACATTTGTATCATCAGCCCTAACAATATTTTTGGTCGTAGAAGATGGAGGAACCTCATAACTGGCTGGAATATTAGTTCTCGGAATATCGGGAATCTCAACTGTGTTGAACAACATCGACAAATTTGTGGTCTTCAGCTCATCCAAATACTTGCACAACCCCACAACATCGGTTTTTAAGGCAAGCACATCAGCAGAATCACCCCGACCTGCTGACAAGACTCAACCCTCATAGTTAGGGCATCCAATGCAAGCCCGTGGCCATCAATCAACTCTTTGTGCTCTCTCATCTCAGCTCTAATCGGGACCAAGGTAGCAACAATCAACCGCTCTATCATTCCAAGCACAACGACCTCTACTTGGAAGGCACACACATCAGTGGAATGAGCCAGATGGCCATCTTGTATAACATGGCTGGTGTGATATGGGGTCGGGAGGCAGCAACAACAACATAAATAGTGGGAGGGGTGCAACAGTAGAACTAGGATTAGCAGAAGTAAAAGGATCAGGGGTACCTGTAGGTTCACTGACCTGAGGGGGCAGTATTCCCTTAGTCGGCAACATATGAACGTTAACTACCGGGGATGTATCCACTGGTGCAACCCTCCTCGTGTCTGCCTTATCAGTCAAGTATTCATCGTCGATTCATCGTATGTCAGTGGAGGAAATGGGAGTCACTTTCACATCTCTCTTGGAAGCTATAGGAACATAGGCGTGCCTGCACAACTCAGTTATCAATATGAAGAAGGGAAGCGAGGTCTGACTCTGCTTGGCTCTCATGGCCATATCTTGCTCAATGAGCAGACCCAAGTTTAATCTCTATCGATCCATAATAGAACCTAGACAGACAACCTTCGGATGTCGAAGGATCGACTCATTCTACGAAGGTATAATGGTGCTGCTAATAAACCCAAACCAATATCTGACAACTATGTTCAGGTCATTTTTTCAGTTGGTGCACTGGGCTCGATCCACCTCGGTGTCATATCAGAAATTAAGAGAGCCAACCAACCCTTTAGATCATTTAGGGTTTTTTTCTTGATGAGATCAATGCAATCATGCATGAAGTCCCTTGAACACTCTACTACTTCATTAATATCCGAACTGCTACACTTCACCTTCTTCCCGTGAACCATCACATGATCTACCGGCTTAAACATAATGTCCTTCTTTTTCCTTTTTGGAACCAGCTCCCTATAAGAAAAGTAGAAGTCCAGGACCCAAGTAGGGATGTAAGAGGCTCGGGGCTTTGAGAAAAATTCAAATTTGTGGAACTTCAGAGTTCTCCATACTTCGGGGTACCGGTCTACCATTCCATTTGTGGACAACCGCTTTTCCTTTAAAATAGTCCTCGGACCCTCGTCCTTTAATCTATTGAGTGACTGATACGCTCAAAATACACCTCCCTAAAGAAGCATAAGAGATCGTTATCAAGTAATGAACCCAAGTTGTAGTTGGGGTCGATCCCACAAGGAAAATGGTTTAGACTTTACTTTAACCAACACTTATATCCAATTAGTCAAATTATTTCCAACAAAATAGGTAATTAAAAGGGGGGTGGGGTTTGTGAAACCAACTGTAAGAATTCAATAAATAATCAGCAATCAAAAGTTTTTTTTGGTTGTTATCAAGATGAGAGAAATAACTAGGGTAGACGTGTTCCCCACAAGCTCATAACGCAGTAATCTTAGTAATAACAATCCTCTCCTAGTGTATTACATGCAAAGTGATAAGTT